>BMAV01018461.1:273580-285739 GCA_019973955.1 Trichonephila inaurata madagascariensis
TATATATATATATATATATATATATATATTCTATGTTTACTTGTTAACTGAAATTAAAATATTAAATACTGACAAAACTAGATTTTTTTTTCTTGAAAGTATCGATTGATTTTTTTTAATTATTCGAAAGTTTGTTTTCTTGAAACGAATACTTGATTATAAACTTATTATATCATTATATTATAATGTTTATATATTAAAACATTATAGAACCCTTACTTCCGATATGTTTCAAACATGCTTCTTCATCAGTGAAAGATTTGGGAATTTTCTGATTTATCGCTACCTAAAATTCATGCAAAACACACAAAAAGGAATAAAAATCATTTCGTTAAAATAAATTATTTCGGCCTAGAAAAACTAAGAAATTACATAAAAATAATTATATTTTCATGCCTGGATATAGCGCTACATCAGAAATACCTTAACATACTCATTCAAAATCCTAGAAACATTAGTGAATCCACGAATGTACCAGTGCCATCAGAAAATCCTTTACCTAATGCTTAAAAATGATTACATTAAGGATCACGTAAACAATGCTGAGCCATCAATGATACTGATAAAATTGTTACTCAGATAAAGGATTTCGCATGTCCTTTCAGTTGCGAAACACGTCAACAACCCCATAAAACTTACCTACCTCTGGTAAGTTCCAGTGTTAAAGACTCCTGTAAACTGACGCGTCGGAAGTAACGGTCGTTCGGCCGAAATTTCCAAATTATTTTGCCGCCTTGTTTTTGATTTAACGAAATATTTCTGGAGCGAAGCGTATAAATCCATGTTTATTATCAACATATAAATTCCACTAGGCGGGGCTACAACCTAGCTTTGTTTCGCCAGTAGAGTCAGTTAAGAGCAATAAAACCACCCTTGGGCGACCCCAGGGGAGTCGTTCGCAAAAACCCATTCGCCATCTTTTATGTAGCGAGAGGCAATCAATAGGTTTTATTTCATTCCGTAATATTAGTCCAGAAAGCGAACTTGACACATATATCCCCTTACCGGCGCAGATTCGACTCTCAATTTATTAGTAATTAGCGTTTCATTGAAAAATAAGAAGTCAGAAAGAAAAAAGTGAAGCAGCGAAGAGCATTTTCTCACACCGATAAGAAATGCCTTGAAGAGTGATAAACGTGTGGGAAAATAGAGGGATAGAGAGTAAAAGAACATATGTAATCATGTTTAAATTTTTCTTTAGTCATTTTATTTTAAGGTATCTGAATACGTTTGGAACCATGTTTTTAAAAAAGCACATAAATGGATAATTTTCATATTTAGTGTCACTGATTAGAATACATACATAGAATTGTTTTAAGGATATTTTGACAAAAAAATTTATTTAAGTACAATATTTCGGCAAAAAATGAACTTCGAATAAACTCTTTTCAAAATGTTCTCCTTTTGTGAAAAATGCTTCTATTATAATAATATTTTGCCTGTATATAGCTCAGACCTCTGTACAGAGGCTCAACTATGATTTTTGAAAAATTCACACTATTTACAGAGTTAAAACCCAGTTAAATAATTATCGGCGTTTTTCTTAAAATTTCTCCCCTCTGTTGTCGTAAAACAGGGATAAACCCATTTCTAAGTTACATATTTCAAAAATTCTAGTTGAGCCTCTGTACAAAGATCTGAGCTATATACAGGCAAAATATAATTATAATGGAAGCATTTTTCACAAAAGGAGAATATTTTGAAAATGAGACCTTCTGTGTTCATTTTTTGTCAAAATATTGTACTTAAATAATTTTTTATTGTAATAATATTCTTAAAACAATTTTATATACATTTTCTAATCTAAGTGACACTAAATATCATAAATATTGTCCATTTATACGCTCTTGCAAAATCACGGTTCCGAACGTAGTCGGATACCTTAAAGTTAGCGATTTTAGACAATTTAAGAGTTTGGATTATTCTTAGATTAGAGTGAGAAAAGTCGAGTTGAGGAGAATTTTTTCCCATATAGGAAATGTCTTAAAGAGTACATATATATATATAAAGGTCATTTTAGTTTAATTGATATTGGTCAAGAAACAGAACTAGTTTTTGTTGCCAAAATTTTATAAATAAAAATTTGATGTAAATTACTCGTTATTCAATAAAATAAGCATGCGGTAATTATCTGTTTTATGATGTTGAAAAACAATCTTGTGTTATTTCCTAATGCATAAATGTTTAAAATTAACAGATTACGAAACTAATCTTTCTTAATTTTTTTACTCGTATTTTATGTTTTACATACTCAACATTAGTTATTCTACTCAAGCAATTTTGGATAAATTTTTAAATAAATGATACATTTTTCTTCCCGAGAAGAAATAATATTACTAGTTCAGATCTTTTGAATCCACACAAGTAATGTGTAATTTATTTACGGTTTAAATGCTTTTAGCTATTTTTACATTTCTTGATAAATAAATTATTGTTATTGACTATGTTTCTTTTCAATAATCATTTGAATTAATAAAATTATCATTTTATTTCTTGTGTTACTCACATTTTAATATGAATAAATGCAGCCAAAAGTATAAATCGGTGTCTTATTTTGCAAACAGTACTTAGTATCAAATTATTGCAGAAAAATATACAAGTTACATAAAGGTGTAAGCAATGGAAAATATCTAAGGGGAAAAAATCACAGATTTTTTAAATAAAAAAATATAATGCAATATTTACTATAATGATTTGGATTTTGTAAAAATTCTAATGAAAGAATCGTACAAAGACTGAATGATTTCATACAATAAATACCGTACAAAAGTCATGTGTTTATCTTAAACGCATTAAGTGTTTTCTTTTATATTTTCTGTCTCACTTTGATCACCAATGTGACATATCTAAAATATTTTGTATTATAAAACAATTTGATTTGAAATAATTCTCTAAAGTAAGTATATTTGTAGCCTATTTTGAACTGATTATGATGAGTGGCTAATTTGAAGTTGGAGTTTACCATTTGGGGAAATCGACCAAGAATTTTTAAAATTTTTTACTGGTAATAAAAATCTCCTCTTTTTGCCTCTATAATGCAGCTTAAATTTTTTTCTCACTAAATTGGATGTATTTTAGCCAACATGTATTAGTTAATGGTAAGCTTTTAACTTAAATCGTAGTTTGTCAAAAGTGGATAAATTTCAACACAAAAAGAATCTTTTTTTTCTTTAAAAAAACTTACTTTATAACTTTGTACCTATGCATTACTATTATATAAACAGATTAATGAGATATTTAGTCCAAAAGGTTGTTCAAAAATATTTTAAGAATTAAAAATTGCACGAATTTTTCTCATTTTTGAACTTTTTGAATGTTACTTCCCATACTAATCCAATTTTTTAAAAAAATGTTCAAATTGAAATAATTATAAAATAAATGTGCACCAAAAATTAATAACTGTACTACTTATAATGGTGTGAAAGTTAAGGCGAAGTTCCTATAGCGTGTTCACTTGACGAAAAGCAAAAGTTTAAACAACAACAAGTTTATTAATAAGACCTTAAAAATCGACCTTTACAAAAAACAAGAATGGTCTAGGAGTTTGACGTAGCAGAGTGTCGTGAAAATTTTGGTACAAGCTCTTATAATAGAAAAAGGTGGTGTTGTCACAAACTTAACAAATACGTTGAAACAATAAAACGGAACAACCACCATGTGGCTCTGTATACTAATCAACGTTTATAAAAAATACTCCTTAAACTTGGTAATTTTAAACTCTACAGAGATTGGGAAAAGCTGCGTGAAGAGTGACTCACACTCCTTTAAGTAATACACTTAACACCAAAACGTGAAATAGAAGAATTCATAATTTGGAAAAATTTGAAAACTAAAAATAAAAAATTTAGCATTATATTTTATAGCTTCTAAGAAATTATTTAAATCATATATTGATACAAACTGAGAATCATTATTAGGAATAATTAAACTTTGTTTAATTGTGTGTTTTCATCAGGATATGCAACAATATATACAGGAGAATACAAACAAACAATGAATTGTACTGTATTACATTTATTAGGAAATTTATTTTAAATCGAAACACTTCTTTTTCAAAGGATATCTGTTGTAAGAGTGATTAAAATATAGTTAACTATGAGCTTCGTTATTTGTAGAAAGTTTCAAAATATAGCGATGATTTCAACCGTGTTATTAAAGAAAATTTGTATTTTAGAAAGATAATTGCAGTTTTTTGTCCGTAACCATTCAATTATAATTAAATGAGCGTGGAAAATATGCATATGAGCTGTGCTTTTAGATCATTTTCAAATTGAGGCAAATATATAAGAATAACCTTCAACTCAACAAAATTTTTAAGTTTTAAGTGCAATCGTACAATCAATGTCAAACATTGTTAAAGCGATTACACAAACTTAATTCAATTCTTAAAAAGTACTATTTATTTGGAAATTTTGCTACTTACATTAATTCGATTTTAATGATGTGTGTTGGCCCTGAAATTATAGGAAGTAATATATAAACCAAGACTACATATATATGGATCCCTACTAAAAATGCTATAGAAATTTGAGAAAACTAAGTTTTTGCTCTTTGAAAATTTTGGTATTTTATGAAGAGCTGTCTTAAAAATTTTTTTTTTTTGAAAAATAATAAAGATTTCTGTGACTTATTATTAAGCAACATTAGGTATCAAACAAGGTAGTTTTAATCATTATAATACTCTCCATCGTGATTTCACTGTGAGGAATAAACGAAGATAATGCTATAGATAAATGTATACATACTAATACAATGATAATATTAAGTAACTCTTATAATTCTAAAGGGTTTTGACTGAAACTTATACAATCAATTAGGGACAATAATCCATCAAAGTAACTAAGTAATCCGATTCAACTCATAGCAGTTAAATTATCAAGTAAAATAACAGTTATCATTGGAGGATTATTGTGATTCCTCATTATGAAGTACTATTAGTGAGCGCTGGTCCAGTTTATGTAATGGGTCAATTGATTAAGACTTCTAGGAACTCACATTCTATAGCTATTTTCATCGAAACAACCACCGATCGCCACAAGGTTTCATTAACCGGCCAGCAGGAGTTACGGGATTTATTGCGTGCTTTAAAATCGGTATAATGACGTTAGTTATTCAGTTCAATGCGTGCTAATTTCGGTCCGATGAATTTAACAATCACTTTAATGCGCATCAGCGAACTGGTTGGGCATTGGAAATTTGGAAATTAAATTGAAGGTTATCTGAATTTACTCGTATGTTTTGAAAGTTAACCTGATTTAGCTTAGCTCAGCATTTGAATTGAATTTCTCCATGTCAAATTTATAGTTAAAGAAGTGGTACAGCCTAAATCTGTGAATACGGAAAACGCATTTTCTGGAGGTAGATATCTATAAAAAGATTAAGTTCTATGTCAGAGGGATTAAATTTTATAAAAAGTTTAAACTTTATTCTGAAACTAATTAAAAAAAATAGCTATATAAGACAAACTGCGCACTAAAAAGCAAAAATTAATATTTGCAGAAGTATATTTTTGTTGGTTACATCCCATGTAGCTTAGATCTTTTTTGAACCGGAAGCGTTTCTTTAGAGTTATTAACTATACCATAGTTAAGAACACCATGGAAATGAGGCACATGTGTTTTCAAATACAGAAACACATCGTCAAAAATTAATTCCATTTATGTATTGATTTTAAGTATGATTAGAACTAGTAATTTTGCAATATTAACATTTGTACCGGTATATAAAAACAATAGGAAACTAATTCTTTAAGGAAAGGTAGCTTTGTGTGAAGATTAAATATTTTGCATCATTTGACACAGAAAAAGTTTATGGATATAAAAAGTATTTTTCATAGTATAATAAATTATTTATATTTTAAAACTGTCATAAAATCTATTTTAAACTGTCATAAAATCTACTATGACTTTTTACATTGAAAACAATTCAAGAAATGTGATGTGTCGTGGTATGATACACCGAAATAAAATTATCGCTGTTATAACTCGTTTTCATTTAATTAGTACGTGATATTTTTGTGAGATGTTTTAATTCTATGCGTTTGTATTTTAAGTATTAAGAATCAGGATCCATCCTATATGTATAGGTCTTTATAATTTTTATCTACGGTTTTGTGCATCATTGTGCTCAACAATAAGGATAGAACTTGAATGATCTGGTTATTCTCAAAGCATGTATAGCTCAATTTGTATGTTTATTATTACTTTCCAATTTTTGTTCATTTTAAAGAAGTATAACAACGTTTAAACAAAATGGATGGGCTTATTATTTATTTTGTAGACATGAGGGTAAGAAAATAAAATTCATGTAATCGAAAAAGAAAGATTCCTGATCTTGAAAGATTATGGGAAGGATAGCAAAGTGAACTACCTGCTG
The DNA here is from genome assembly GCA_019973955.1 of Trichonephila inaurata madagascariensis. NCBI lineage: Eukaryota > Metazoa > Arthropoda > Arachnida > Araneae > Nephilidae > Trichonephila > Trichonephila inaurata. The sequence goes on from BMAV01018461.1 coordinate 279,956, forward strand.
TTCCAATACTTACTACGCCCTTGTAAATCATAGCAGAAATTTTCTTAGAACATCTTAATAAATCATTTTGTTTTTATAAGTATGCTTTTGGATAATTGAAATACTATTAGAGGGATTCTATTTTAGAATTTTTGTTTCCTTTGAATGTTTCTTCAGAAATTTGTTCCCAAGAAAATTTTCATAGATAAATTTCTATAAATATTCCATTCAAGCTCAGAAAATAGTGATATATTTAAGTTTATATTTTAATACATATTTTATTAGTTCATGTTTGATGTTCTAAGAAAGTATAATTACAGACATAACATCAAGGAAAGGAGGACAAACTTATGGCTAACTAGAATAAAAATACTATAAAAACTGTTTTCTATTTTTTAATCAGATGGAAAAATTAAGTCTTAAGTGTAGAGATTTAATTAATAACTTAAATTGATTATTGGCATGTTATAAGCTTTATGTTTTACTTTTCATATTTCTGATCTCTTAAAATAGTTTTATTTTCATATCCTCGTACTGAATAAAAGGAGAATTAGATTAGTAATATTCGTTATAAAAATTCGAAAAATACACTTGAATTTGAAGTATTTATATGATATAATTTACTGCAATATTAGCAGCGTGACAGATTTACTTTAATAACACTGTATTATATTCCCGATATTTATATGATTTAATGCTCTTTGATTGATAATTTATTGCATTTAATTTTACGTATTGTTACTTTTACATAATTTTTAACATTAAAAAGCATCGAGTATTTTTTGCATATTTAAAATATCACGTCACACAAAAAATAGATATGTAGATATAATAAACAGAATTTGAAGCATCGTGTTATGTATTTATTAAAATATACATACTCAAAAATACATATTGGCTTAATGTAAAAGCGTAAAAGAGAAGTTTACGAATTAATAAATATGCTAAGTAATTAAATTAATTTTACAAAAATGAATTCCCTTTCTATAAAGCTTAGTCATATAATCTTAAAAAGAATTTAATGATTTAATGATATTGATTTAGCTTTTATTAAAATGTAAATATTCGTAGGTGTAAGTATAATAATAATGAGAATTATCAAGAAGTTATAATAAAATTTATTTCAATTAATGTGTGCAATCACTTAAAAAAGAATTTTAAAATTTTCAACATGTATTCTTCTAAAAAACTCGTAAAACTAAGAATACTTACTCATTAAAACAAAATTGAAAATTTTAAAAGTTAATAGGTTGAAAATATTTGTGCAAAAAATAAGTATTTCGTCTTTGTAAAAGAAAACAAGTGAAGCAAAAACATTTCACCAATGAGAGATACATATGCAAAAATGCATAAAGCAACATAGATATTTCTAATTCAAATTTCAAAATTCTGAGAAAAAAAATAGCTATTAAAAAGAATTAGATTTAAATCAGTTTTATATTTTGCTTAGTAAAGCAGCTTTTATAGCAACATGATACTTCAAAATTTTGTTTATGAAACATATGGGTTCTAAATTTTGCAGTCACCGTATACATGGAAAAGTTAAACCATGAAATAAATAAATTTCTTTTTGAATTATTTTTGTCTTACAGCATTAACAATTGCAAAAGTCTAACTGTGGAAAGAAAAAAAAATTATTCTTATATCAAGAAAACGAGATATCAATAAGTAGAGAAAAGCCAATCAGGGAAGTGAAGTCAATTAACAGTATCCTTCGAAATAATCATGGCAACCACAAACACAAACTTTTTAAATTGAGAAAATTCAGTCATGTCTAATGATCAATGATAAAAAAAATTATCCCTGAAAACGAAAATTTAACTTCTATACAATGATATTTTAAAATAAGTCGAATTGATTTCTGACAACTATTCTACTGAAAAAAAAAAGTTCAAATATTTCATTGATTATTGTCCGTACAAATTTTGAAAGTATTTTAAAAGTTATGTTGTAGGAATTAACAACTCTCCCTAAGTAGTAGCAAAATAGTTTTGAAAGCAAATTTCATCCCGTGAAAAGAAAAATAGTATACTCTTTAATTTATTACATTTTCATTCTACAAAAAATACGTGATCATGGTAACCTTGTGGTTACGACCATGAATTCGTGGTCAGCGTTGCACGGGGTAGTAGGGGGGATGCAGTGTAGAGGAGGTTGATGCACGCTCAACCTGTTGAGAGTTCAAAATCACCCTGTAGACGTGGTGTGGTAGTTTGGAGAAGGGGGTGCTAGCTCAAGTGTCATACTTTCACTTGACCGTAGTTCAAAATTACGAGGTCAGTCACCAAATGACCTCGTGTTGCTTTATAGTGAGACGTTAATACTCGTATAACACTCGCTCAACAAAAGTACCAGAATAAATTTACATACACACGTAAAAATTTTTTATTATAAATTGAATTTACATAATACGTATGTATTTGGTTGTAGTATACAAAACATCTGATTTTTACGGTCTGATATAAATAAGTATATCTTTTTATAGAATAGACTTTATTAATCTAAATAAGAACCATTAGCTTCAACACAATTTTGACAACGGGAAACAAGTTATTTTATGCCGATATCACAAAATTCAGCAGTTTTGGAGGTGACAAACTAATTGAATACAGTTTCAGCATACATTGGATTTAGGAAGAATTTCTCCTGTAGGAAGTTGTCCAGATGTTTAAAAAAGTGATAATCTGTATGTTAGAGGTCAGGTGCATATGATGGTGTTTCGTAGCCCAACGCGTGCAACTTTTGACGAGTGATCATTAAAACATGCAGTCCAGCAATGTCGTGACAAAGAATTCGGCCTCACCTATTGACTAAAGCCATATGTATACGTACAAGTGTCTGGATCATTTCTCTCGTTAATTTCATTACAATACTTATCCGTTGTGAAGATTTCGCTTGATTTTAGAAATCTGTAGCTGATCAAACCAAGTGAAAACCAACAAACAGTCACCACAGCCTTGTTTTAATGGAGTTTTAGTTTTGGAAGCCTAGTGGAGCTTTGTCGGCATCCAGATACTGCGTTGATCGTCACGGATTGTCATACAGAATCCACTTTTCGTCTCATTTCACAGTTCGATTTAGAAACGGATCATTTTGGTTGTGACGAAGAAGTGCAGAAGATGTTTCAAAACGTTTATTTTCGTTCCTTTCATGAGGAACCCATTAATTTAATTTTTTTTTAAACTTTGTCAATCATTTTAGGTAACGGGAAAGGATTGTGGGAGTATCGCCCAAATCTTCTCCGTAGTATCTAACAGTATTACCGGGATTTTGTTCAACTATCGCTCGTAGGATTTCGTTTTCTACAACTGCCTCCTGCCTGCCAAGGGCTTCATTTGGGAGATTCTGATGATCAGATTCGAACTTAGTGTACCTACGTCGAATAGTACATTCGCTTACTGAGCCATCCCCAAATGCAACATTGACGTTTTGGGCAGATGCTGCAGCATTATGATCATTCTTCCACTCTTACAAAAATAAATCTCCAAAATCACGATAACTCATCCTATGATTAAACATAGAAAATTATAGAAAAAATGCAATATTTTTAATTAAAACATATCAAGTGAGATAAAGCAAGGTTTTATCTTTAAAATTATATATAATGCATTCTATATGAATATATATATATGAATGTATCAAAAAAGTTTTATTAGAAAAAAAAAGTCTCAAGAACCCACTGGGGGAAATCAAACATTTCATGTGTTACAACCTAAGAGTAATAATTTGTAGATAACCTTAAAAGTTTATAATTGAGAAATATCAAATGACTTTTAAATTATAAGTTTATGTAGCAATCACTATTTAGAAAATAGTAATCACACACACGCGAGCATGTATATATAATGCAACTTTATATAAAATTAAATGATAAGTAAAAGTTCCTTAACTTCTCAAGTTTAGTGAACCTATTTTTTTTTACTAAACGTGGATTTAGTTCATAAAGTGAAATTTATATGAAAGGTGGAAAATTGTAATATTTTTAAAATGATGGTGTTGAAAATTAAAAGTTCAAACGCATGCATGTTAAACAGTTAAATGATATTCAACAAGGAATAAAACAGATGATATTGAAAAAATTTTTAAATGTAGATAAATTTACTTTAAACACAAATTCGTTGAATTTGCGTAACATATGTATTTTTTAACGAACAATTAAATTGTGTATTATAAAAGAAGGGAAGCAAAAACTTTAATATCTATTCCAAAACAAATACAAATGTCGTGAACATATTAGGAACTAAATTGGATGAATTTCGAGTTTCTTTTGGAATATTTAATTCCTAGTTAATCAGTTTGAAACAACGTTTAATCCGGAATAAAATAAAAATCCCTATGATACATAAAAAAAACTAACAAAAATAGAATCCACTGTGGTCTTAACCGTATCGTGTAAGCAATAAGCATCCCTTAGCTCCTAGTATAGAGTTTCGATATCTTTTGGAAACAAGAAGGTCTCCAGGGCTATTATTTCAAGCGATCAATCCGTGTAACCATCGACAACAGCTAAACAGGAAATCCTTTTCTTTCGTAGGACTTTTGATTTCGATTTTTAGGTTTGAAAACGAAAACGAGCCCATTGTTAAGAGAGTAGGCCCATTGGTAGTATTTGAAGAATTGAATTTCTTCTTTCCTTTTCTTTTCTTTTTGTTTTCCATCATATACTGTAGAATGATATCGTATATTTGGAAGAAATCATATTTTTCAGAGGAAAAAGTTTATTTTTACTTGTGTAGAATCACCAAATCCATGTTAAATTGGACTGCATGGACTATAAGCCTTTTAAATTAAACGAATCTTTAGGCTTAACTTACAGATAGAATAAAACGATAAATCATCTTCTAACGATTCATTCTATTCAAAATAAGAGAACAATTTTTAATGCGCAATGTCCAGAAAATTTAAAAAGGTTTCAATGTAAAAGATTTTTTGATTTAAGTAATATTTGTCTACTTTGATTATTAAAGTCATTTTCAGGGGAAATAAACTTAAGCAGTTTAGTAAGAAAACTATGTATCTCCTCTCAAAGAAAAAAAAAAAAACATTTGATAAGTAAATTAAAAAAAAATTTTCTTTCTTCATTTTCTTTTTGGTATGTATTACGTCAGGGTTGAGCAGACTTTTCCAGGGTACTGGTTACTTCTAATTTTTTCAAGGTGTTGTGGTCTACCCAGAAGCGTAGGTGTAACGAGCTAAGAAAAAGTTCTACAATATCTATTATAACCTAATAATATATATACAAATATGTTCTTACCTACATAACTACAATAAAAAAATTACTCTTTTAAAACCACGTCTAAAGTAAAATGCATGCCATGCATAATAATAGACACAAATATAATAACATTTACTATCAAAGAAAATACATATTAAAAATAAAACATTTCCGTCAACAGTTAGTTCTTATAGTTATAGTTATCGAATACTTAGTCTGCATACTGTCTGCTTACCTTGAATATCTCGGTATATAATTATTAACAGCTAATCTTATGCCGTCACTCCAGACGGAACTCGTAATTTTTAACCACGGTCAAGTGACGAGAATGACACCTGAACTGGCACCTCACTCCCCTAATTTCCCCGCTACGTGGTGAACCTGAGTACTTTGAACCACGACTGCACTACTACTGCTGCCCCAGGCTACTGCAGCCTAAAAAATATTAGCAAGCAAGTAATAAAAACATTTTTTAAAGTCAATTCCTACTTGTTTCAACAAAGATAAATTTTATTTTACTTAATTAAATGAAATCAATGAAATAATATTCGAAAAAATTGTATTAACATCAAGTGTCATCCACTACAAGT
>BMAV01018461.1:305837-369369 GCA_019973955.1 Trichonephila inaurata madagascariensis
CTGGCATAAATTTAAAAAAAAAAGAGATTTATAATTTTTTTTAGAGAAAATAAAAATGGAATTGAATATTGAATAGAAAAAAGTAACATTTTCCCTAGTTCTTTTCATTGAATAACTATTATTTAATTCATTGTATAAATACGTTACTATATTCTTTTCGTATATTGCACTTGAAAAACATAGAAATTTATAACCAAAATTTAATAAGAATATTTACAAAGAATTTTTAAGGGAAAAAAAAAAACACACAACTTTTTTTTTATATTTTGAAAACAGAAGAACAATTCTATATTTTCAAAATAATTTTGCATATTTTCATATGAAGTTGATAGTTTAGATAGAATATATAAAAAAAAAAGGTTGCTTTTCGTAACCTGAAACTATGGTTAACCCTTAACTTCCCACTGTTGCATTTCTGCAACATATGATTTATTTTAATTTACAGACACAATATACTTTTTTAATTACCTACAAATCACTTATCTTAGAAAAAAAGATTACTATAACGAAATACATGCTAATTTTGTCACTAGATGTGGAAGTACATTTTTTCCAGAAATCACAACAATTATAAAAATCTCTGATGCCTCAAGAACTGTGTTTTTTCTATAAAAAGAATCCATTATATCTTATGCTTCCTCTTGTTTATTGACGAAATAAATTACCAGGTAAGAAATGAAACATTTTATGTTCATTTAAAAGTAATTTTGATTTTCTAATGGAAAAAGTTTGAAAGAAATTTTATTTTAATTATATGTTGCAGGTCTGCAACATTGGTCTTTGGTTACCATTTTGACATGGACAAAAAGCTTGTACTAACTCAAAGTGAAATTGATAGATATATGAATAATTCGGACGAATTGAGTGAATTAAGTGAGGATGGTCTTGAATATTCTGTTGATGATGTTGATTTTTACCAGATTGTGTGTCATCTAATGAAGGTTCGGACAGCGACTCTGAAAATAGTATTGGTTCACAAAATACAATTCAGAATATAAAATAATCCGCTGATGATAATAAATTAGATAGAAATATTTCAGTCAGAGAACCCTTTTTAAATTTAACTTTTAAGAATAATAAAACATTGTCAAATAATTTCTTATGGAAAAAAATCAAAACATTTCATTGAATGAAGAAGTAATAAAATTCCATGGAGATGACATGCTCCGAAGAAAAATTATGAATTTGGAGTGCGAAAAGTGTAAGTAGGACTTTGTTACAACAAAATCAATAACTGCTTTAAAAAATTTCTTTGTTTGTAAAGCTAAAGCAATTTATAATAATGAATAATGAAATCCTCATATAAAAAAAAAGTTTTGTAATTTACAGCACTACTGCGCAATGTTGCACTTCTGCAACAAACAAAAAAATGACTGACATTCAATTTAAAACAGCTTAATTTTTATATATATATATATTCCCCTTTTATTATTACTTAAGGACTAGCTGATATAATTTTTTCATAGAAATTTAAAAAATCGGGAAGTTAAGGGTTAATTCTATCTCTATATTTTTCTTTGTTTTCAGATACCTTTATACTCAAGCATTTTATAAGGTCAAATTTAAAATGAAATACACTCACTGAAAAGAAATCTTAGCTGTTAAACTCCTCAACTTTTAATACTGAATCTCTTACAAAGAAGAGGATTTTGATGTCAGAGAAATAAAAAAAAAAACTTTTTGAGAATATTCTCGAGTTTATTTCCTTTGAAATTAAAACTATAAATTTAACCTGATTTTATTTCTATGTTAGAAACAACTTGTGCTAATATGAATAAACTTCTACTTACTATAGCTCTTGTTGCAAGTTAATTAGAAAAATTGTGTTTAAAACAACTTAACATTTTAAACTAATTATCTCTCATTTTAATAACTCAAAAGGAATCTAATAGTATTTTTTCCTAGCTTCTCATATTGCACGGTAAATGTTATTTTTAATCGAATCATATTAATTTCATATTTTCAACAGTTTAATCATTGTAGTATTTTTCCTAACCGAAGAAAAACTATTCTTATTAGTAAAGTAAGAAAACTCAAGAGAACGAGGCTCAAGAGAGAATTTTTTCTTACTCTCAAGTAAGAAAATTTTTTTAAAAAATCAAAAAATTATGTAGTACTTATATTGAAATTTACTTATAAATAATTGTGTTTTTTCTGCAATGGTGGTATCAGAATGTCTCAGCAAAAATTTGAGTGATCGTTAGTGTGTCGTTAGTCCGCATGAAATGTGTAACCGTAACACATTAGAAAACTCTTTGGGGTTTAATTGGAATTCCCCTCAAGAATATAATAAATAAAAATTTGTTGCTTTTCATTCATTTCTATTTTTCCGAATGCCATTAATCTCAATTACATTAAACTCCCCTTTCCCAAATCGTAGTGTTTGTTGAATCATTAATAAAAATTTCCCGTTTAGAAAAAGATAATTGATACGTTCAAGCATTAGCTCGTACACGATTGGGAATAAAAGTGCAAAAATTAAAGAATATCGATTTCACGTGAAAAGAATGTTTCAGTTCATCTCGATAAACCAGTATGGAACTAAAATCGAGGTTCTTGGGATTTCTAGAATGAGAACAAGAGACATGTTCAGCTCGTTACATTAAAACATTATGCTACAAATTCCATTTTCTTATAAAAAAATATTATGCTTCCAATAGAAGTAAGGGAGAACTTTATTTCTAAGGCAACGCTTTATTTTTTTTCAAATCTTATTCCGAGAACCTGTTTAATTTTTAAATATTATAATTATTTTTATATTAACTTTATTATTATACCCTGAAAATATTATTGGATATGTGTAACATATACTGAGTGTACATATATTCTTTGATTTATTTAATTTACGAAATAAATTATTTATTAAATATTTTTAGAGTGAAAATCACTAATGAAAATTAATCAATGAAAATAATTTACAGAATACATTGATTGATTATGTATATTGAACTATTTCTTTACCATAGAACTTCTTGTCTTACAAATTTTAAAAAAGATCTTCTTTCTTAAGATATCCGACTACCCTAAAATCATGATTTTTTTCAAAAATTGACAAATTTTGTTTATGATTTTATTTTATAGGCCATCATATTAGCTTAATAAAAATACCAAGTTTTTTATTTTCCATTCACTAGAACAAAAATTACAAGTGTTTTGGTAAAAGCAGATGCCATAACTTTACACAAGATGTCAAACTTTAAAATGCGTTTTACTCGAAATGTGTTTTTTTTTCGAAAAACTCAAATGGGGACAGCGATTGCTCAAAAATTTTTGAAAATAATTTGCTGAAATTTTTTGTGTATGTTCTGTATAACAGTAAAAGTATTTATCAATCACTGTTTTATTTCAAAATTTACAGTTCTTTATGTGAATATAATCACTGTCTCTTTTTAAGCAATTTCATGTAATAACTAAGATAAAGTGCTCTAGTTTTTTGTAAAAGATAAAATATCTATTATCCTGAAGGTCATTTCAAACATGAATAATAAAGTAACACATCAAAATTGAAAAATTGCGAATTTGATCTGAAAATTTTAGTACAGACCGACCCCGTTTATGCAATTTTTTGTTCATTTTTATCAGTTTTTTCCCATTTTAATAATAAAAAATTTCTTTTCTGATTTCAATTTTAGGATTTTTCCCTCAAAATATACTATATAAATCTAAAAATCACAAAAAAATCCTCATATTTCAATTTTTTAAAAAAAAGTTATCGCAAGTAGTCGGATACCTTAAGAGGACATGGTATGATTTATTAAAAAAATAATTGATTTAATGGTTGTTACATTTTTTCACTATTTTTAACATATATATATATTATGAAAAACTATTTGTGTGTTTTAAATACTATAAAAAGATAACCATTTAGTTTTTAAAGAAAAAATTTACAACTTTTGAAGGGATTTTAAAATACTACTCCTCCTACAATAATTGACGTACACTCATGAAATTTGATTTACAAGTGCATTAGCCTATGTATAACAAAAGTTGGTACGAGTTTTATGCTTACATGATTGCTATTCGGAAAATACATTTTTATGAATGTTTATTGAAAATTCCTTGAGAGAGAAAAATGTGTATAAATTCTCTCTAAATTCAACTATTAAAAAAACTAAGTATTGCTTTTTAATTCAAAAATGCAAGCAAACCTTTTTATATGTACTAATAACAATAGGTAGAAAAATATCAAAGTATTTGCAGCAATAGAAAAAAAATGCTTTAGCATTTTAAATAAATATAAATTATTTGTTCTCAGATAAATCAGTCGAAAGTTTTTATTTGCCATTATTTTGTAAATAAAAACGAACATAAAAGTTATCATAGCTCTGGAATTTTTTTAACTTAGAGCTTTTAAATCTTGTGAAATTATAGAAAGTTATAAAGAGAATAATTTGGCTAAAAAATGTGATTTGAATATTTGATCGATTTTTGTCAATTGAATCGTATTATGTCCCCTTGTTGTTTGAGCAACAAAAGGTTTTTATTCTCAAAATATTTATTGCTACTTTTACATATTGAGGAGGAGTGGGGTGCATATGATAAATTGGATAAGAAATGGCTATTTTGAGGATGAAGGTACATATGTATGCATATAGAATGACAGTAAGAAAGAAGAACAGTTTTAATTTCATTCAGAGTGCTCAAAGAAAATAAGCATTCTTATTTTTTTCAAAGAGTTCGTAAAAAAAGAAAAAAAAAACACACACACAGTTAAATTGAAAGACTTTACATAAAGCATTTTTAACTATACAAATATTTCTTAAAATGACAAAAAATTATATTATTTTTCAAAAAATTAAAATGGTATTGTAAAAGAAAAACAGTTAAAAATTCATTCATTTGCATACAATGTATACAGTGTTCATAAAAAAAAAAGGATTTTTTTTAACATTCACATAGAAGATAATAAAAATTGGACGAATGGCATAAAACGTAGCAGAAAACCTTTGTTTGACATTTTTTATTTGTTGTACACTGATAACTTATTCGTATCCATCTTCTATCCACAGTCTTTTTCATCTCTCTATATACTCCTTGTGGCGACATATATGGTAAAGAATGCGAATCGGATGGTTTTCCGTGACTGGCAGACATCAGCATTCGATGTCTTCTCTACTAAATCCACTCATCCTAGGACACGAATACCGCTAAAATAATATCTCCGCAGGAGTACTTTTAAAGCAAAGAAAAAGACAAAAATAAAGAGCAGTATTGTGTATTATGACAAATCGGAGAGGCAGCCGTAATCAAGGCCAATGGCACGAAGTGGTGATAAAGTCCTTTTTGGCCAGTAAATAACCTAAAGGGAAAGGTATCCGCCTTTTCAATCAGGAGAGTGTGGGTTGTAAACCGGAGAGTGCGGGACTGCCATTAGATCCCGCTTTTCTAGGGTTATTGGCAGCCCAGATCCTGTCACCATCCAATATAACCCTCCTCGTAGCCGCAAGCTCCCCCAAGCTGCGGCTATTTCGCCCAATTACATTGCCGTGACTCCTGGCTTTTCCTTTGGAGCAAAAGCTCTGAGCTGGCTCTTGCTACGTGCCTTTACCAGATCACAGGGGGATTTTAACTTCCCAGCGCTGTGATTACTGTTGGATATTAAGAACACGTATTTTAAGCGCTGTTTTAGATCGCACTTTCGCAGCAGGTAGAAGTCTGGGGAAGAGAGAGAATTTCATTGATTGAATGAGTGTCTCGGATGGCAGGGAAGGGGATTTGGGTTTTTATTGTCGCTCTGAGTTTTAACTCGTTTAAAGCAAAATTAAGTTCCCATCTGGAGTAAATTACTTTTACGCACTAAATCAGAGACGAGATTCTTAACATCGAAAGCGTGTGAAAATGAAATTTTACTTTCATACTGGGAGAAATAAAGAGAAGCTTTAAGTTTTGCTTGATTGGGCTTTCTTTAATTTTTTTTTTTTTTTTTTTTTGCTCAGTTTAATTCTTAATGTATCATTAAACACAGACACGCGGGATATTAACAGTCACAAGAACTTAGGATTTCGGATATCATCCAGGAAAATTCGAAAGCGTATGGTACTTAAACGAGTAATATGCATAAATAATGTTAGAAATATTTCATTGTAATGATATTTTTTTTCTTTTAAAATTTTTTGTTTGAAACAACTTTACTTTTTGATGTCACACTGATTAATGCAGTCAATATTAAGATAAAAATATCAATGTTCTTTTGTTTCAGTGTACTTAATTACATTTATCAGAAAAGAAAATTTATTTGTTAGTTTTTTAATATTTTGTACAATTTTTCAGAGAAAAGTATGAAAAAAATGCGAAGTATTAGTTTTAAATATTGTAACTTTTGAAGCTACATTTCTAATATTATAACAGGCTGTATCGCAAGGCTTCCCTGTTGAAATTAATTTGGGGTATTCTTTGATGTTATTAGAAGTTTTAACTTCCACCTTCTTACAGAAGAAACGTACCATGTTAATAAGAGTGGTTATGCAAAGCGAAATGAAGTCAAACGAGTAATATAAAAAAAATAAAATCATTCCTAGTTAGGTCAACAAAGAAAAATTTTATTTTAGTTACTTTTTATTAAATAATTACAATTAATATAAATATGTATATATGTAACAGAATCACAATATTAAGTGGCAAATAGAAAGCGGTTTTCCTTTTTCCATTCTATATATGGTTTTGGACTATATTTTTGTTTGTTGCTATTTATTTATTAATTAAATTTATTTATTCCAATGAAATAGTATAATAGAAAAAATCACATTCTCAGAAATTAGGCCATCCCAGGTGCGATTCGAACTCACGACCTTTGAATTAGAAGTCCAACGCGTTATCCATTGCGCTACAGGGACACAACAATCGATTTTCTTTTTTATATATGTTTTTGCACTATTATTTTGTTTATTACTATTTATTAATTAATTAAATAGAATTAATGAATTAATATTTGAAAAAAACTGTATTATCACCAAGTGTCATCCACTACAAGTTTTAAAAAATGTATTTGAACTTGAGTGGATGAATACAAATGATTTTATTAACGATTGAAAAAGATACACACACACATATATATATATACACATAGGAAGAGTGTGAACTAATAGTAGGAACTGAAAAAAGAGGATAGTAACAGTGAATTGCTCATAGTTCGAAGACTGCTAAAGTCAGGGAGTCAAGAGGTTTATTTGAACTGAATCTAATGCTTCTTTTCATACACATTTTTTTTATTTTTAATGGCAGACTAAAGACAGTTAATTAACAGAGTTCATCAATCTACCTAGTACATTCACCTAAAGCAGGTATCTTTTTTTTAGTGCGGCACCCTGTAGACGGATTTCAATCGCCGCAGGTAATTTTGACGCTCAGTCTCCCACCTACGGGGAGGCACCTGAGCTCTGACGATGCGAACCTGTTCTAGGATTTAATTTTGCCTAGATCACCCCCTAGAGATCTTTTACATGCCGTATAATCATACTACATGGCCGCTGTCGATTTTCTGCATCATGAAAATCTATCGACTTGGGCCAGGGTCGAACCCTCAACCTTGGGTACAAAAGGCCAGTCAATCAGAATATCAAAGGAAAACAATAAAAATGAAAAACACTTTTCAAAACTATATGTAGTAAATTGATGTAAGATATTTGCAGTGTTTTTTTTATACAGGATGAAAAAGAAAAATCTTCATCCCAGAAATGATTTAGGTTTACTTGTTGGTTCCTTATATTTTTAACAGGTAAAAAAAATTATTAATCTTGCACATTGTTAGATTATTTCAACTTTAAATTAATTTACTTGGATGATTTAGACTTCTATAATACTTGGTTGGGAATACATTTTTGTTTAAGCTAAATTAAAATTTCTAAAAATGTCATCTATTTAATATATAATGATAAAACAATAGAATTTAATACGATGAAGTAAAAATATCGTATTATTTTAAAGAGTTAAATGAAACTTTAAGCTAAAATAAAACTGCCTTAAGAAATAAGAAAAAAAATCATTACATTAATAAAGGGGTCTCAGGGGTGTTAAATTTTTCTAGATGTCTGAAAATACAAACAATTTTCAAACAGGTATAATTCTTTTAAATTTAAATTAAATGATTCGAATCTCTTACACATTATTTATAAAAGAATGGGGCTTCAGAAAAGTATAAACTGTTTAAAATATAATAATAATTTTAAAAATCATAAGCACATATAAAAATTCTATGATAAATATTAAGTATTTTTTGCGTTGCGCAAGCTATTTTCTAAAATAGTAGCCTCTGATGTATAAAACTTTATAGAATTATAAAATGCATCATACCCTTTAAGCCCTACCTAATTTTAGTATTATATATGTTTTGCATTTCAAAATATTTGTAAAACATTGCAATTTTTTAAATATTTTAAAAAAATGTATTTTTTTATTTCTTAAAATATATAAGTTATTACTCTATTTATATAAAAATAGCTACAGTGTAATGAGAATACATTTAACTTTATTAATCAACTTATAGCTAGTAATTAAAGCTACTATTTTAGAAAATAGCATGCGCGACGTAAAACTTAATAAATATTTCTTATAGAAAAGTTTCTTATTTTCATATGCTTATAAATTTTAAAATTATGATTATATTTTAAACATTTTATACTTTTCTGAAGTCCCATTCCTTTATAAATAATGCGTTAAAGATTCGAATCATTTAATTTAAATTTAAAAGAATTACACCTGTTTGAAAATTGTTTATATTTTCAGACCTTTAGAGAAATTTAACACCCCTGAGACCCCTTTTAATTTCAATGCAAAATGCCATGAAAGAAGCATCCAAATCATGTGAAATTCTCAACGTTCATATACTACGATAGTATACGCAAATAATTAGCATTTTACAGTGGAGATGCACATTATAGGAGACTATAGTTCTACCACCAAGCACTTTGTAATTATTGAACACAATGTTATTCTGTAGTGTAAGTACTTTTTTGTGTGATCGTTTGGTGTGAGCATCTTCAGTGTGCTTCGAATATGAATATGAGTGTCTTTCGAGCACGTTTCTGAGTTTGACTGTAGAAGAGTTTCCACTTGTAGAGAACAAATATTATTCTTTCAAGAAATTATTGATAGTGTTGGATGTAATCAAGCAATAGAGATATGAACATGCAATCAAGAGATTCAGGAAGAAACGTTTGTCCAATGGCAACGTTGCCTCTACTATTTTACACAACCATACGCAATGACAGACATACAATGAAAATGATACTGATGCATCATCTGCCGCATCAGGAACCTAATTATAATAAAAGTGGAGTGTTGTACAACAATCAATGTCAGTATTTACAATTCGACGACGTTTGTAGCACAGTGGAATATCTGCAAGGAATTCATTACTGCTATATATATATATATATAACCTTTGTTTCTAAACCTCAATTGCTTGAGTCTGCAATAGTGCATCAAACAGTGGACATAGACAACTGAATTGAACGACATTGCCCTTACAGATGAAATCACGCTTCTTCCTGTACCATAATAATGGTCCTATCAGAGTTTGAGATACCATGAAGAGAGGTTGCTTTATGCACGCTGGTTATGCACCTGGTATTATAGTTTATGGATGGTATTGGATTCTAATTCCCGAACCTCTTTTGTACGCAATCAGTGCTATATCTATGAGATTTTGGAGCCAGGTCACCACCCTTATCTTCAGAGCTTGCCAGTGACCACATTCTACCCGGACAATGTGGGACTATATGTGGCATACAATGTTCCGGGCTTTTTCGTCCACAAGTTTTTGTATTCCTACTTTGATTTACTTGCTATCTCCATCTATTGCCTATCGAATAAATCTAGTAGATGACTGGAGAATAACTGGCTCTTCGGCACATACACATACCACCAGCTACTACATCTAATTACTCCAAAAAGACCACCACTAGCTATAATACTCCAAAAAGACATTCTAAGCCTCTTTTGTTCAATGCAGAGGCGTGTAGCAGCAGGTTTTGCCAATTGTGGTGGCAACATTTTATACCGATTTCATTGTTTTCATCTCCTCACAGAAAGCAGTATTTTAAATCATTTCAGCATTGTATTGTACATTATCTCTCTAATAAAGTTGTCTTTGATATCTTCTGCCCTTGGCCCTCAATAGAATTAAAATATTTCATGTGATATATCTGCTTATGAAAACTGACAATTTTGAATTATTATATTTTAAAATTGCTGAAAGAGGACCAATTTTTAACTCAAATATAATGAAATATTTTCGAGTTCCAAAACTGTCCATTAAAAAATTTTAGATTTTCAAGTTATTTTTAATATTATTGTATACATGGAAGCTGTTAAAATAAAATAGGAGCCATAAGCTTTGTAAATACTTAATGCGAATCTAAGCTTTTAGAACTTGAAAATCAAGGGTTCAAACTAAAAATTTGAAAGTCAGCACTGAATGATTGTAGTGGTACCCATAAATGGTATTGATGACAAAGGTTATTAATGTTGATTATTGTATTTAAGGTATCCGTCTACGTTCGGAACCGTGATTTTGCAAAAGTGTGTAAATGGATAATATTTATGATATTTAGTGTCACTTAGATTAGAATACATGTATAAAATTGTTTTTAAGGACACTTTGACAAAAAAATTATTTAAATACAATATTTTGGCAAAAAATTAACTTAGAATAACCTTTTTTCCAAATGTTCTAATTTTGTAAAAAATGCTTCTATTGTATTAATATTTTGCCTGTATTCAGCTCAGACCTCTGTACAGAGGCTCAATTAGAATTTTTGAAACACATAACTTGGAAGTCGGTTTATCCATGTTTTATGAAAACAGAAGAGAGACATTTTAAGAAAATACGCCGATAATTATTTCAAATGGTTGTAACTCTGAAAATAATCTAAATTTTTCAAACATCATAGTTGAACCTCTGTACAGAGGTCTGAGCTATATACAGGCAAAATATTAATACAATAGAACCATTTTTTACAAAAGGAGAACATTTGAAAAAAAGGTTATTCTAAGTTCGTTTTTTTGCCAAAATATTGTATTTAAATAAATGTTTTTTGTCATGTCCTTAAAACAATTTTATACATATATTCTAATCTAAGTGACACTAAATATCATGAAAATTATACATTTATGCACATTTTTAAAATCATGTTTCCGAACGTAGTCGGATACCTTAATTCAAGAACATCAGGGAGAGATATAGACGACATTTACAAATAACAGCTCTGAATGATTTGTGATGGATCTGAAAAAAAAGTATTTACATATTTTACTACCTTATATATGCTATACAACTTTTAAAAAGATGCAAAGTAAAAACAGTATACGACATCCAGTTCTAAATGAATATATATCATTGTTGTAATATTGTGTGAATGAACTGTAATAGACATTTCTTTAAAACTCAAGACCTTGAAAACATTAGTGACGGTAAAAAAAGTGCCCACTTAAAAGAGATTTACTTAACTGAATTATAGATAAAGATATTTACTCTAAAAGAAACAAATATGGTATACCTTGCGTGAGGAAATTTAAATATATGCTCAAATATAATTGCAGCACTGATAAATAATTCTTCTGGACCAAATCAAACTAAGACCTAAGTGACATTCCTCAAATTCAGTATTCGGAGTATTATAGGACTAAATGCAGTTTCAATGTGTCTGTCTCCAAAGGGAATTAAGGAACTCTTTTCTTATATGTCATGTTCTGCTCCCCCACATATTACCATTGTCCCCAAAGAGAAAGTCCCTTTCTTCTGACATTTTTATTATGGTACCCATATGCCCTACACAGAGAGTACCATTTCAGTAAGGTCAGCAATTTTCCCTTTCTACACCTTGATTTATGGTAAGAGTACTCAGTGTGGGGGAGGTTAATGACTAAATTTTTGTTACTCTAATGGTATTGTAGTCACGTTTTCATTCCGAAAAGCCTTCACATGTTTTTCTAAAACTAGAAGAAATAAATGTCATCACCAAAATGTTAACCAAAATAGTATTCGTATATAACGTCCCCCCCTGATCTTTCGCTAGGAAATTACCAAAGGTTTAGATTATATAAATCAAATACCAGCTACTAGAACAATTGATATATTTACAATTCATCAATTACCTGTGACAAGTAGTTAGGGTTTGAGGGATTCAGAAAAATTAGAATTGATGTAAATCTTTTACAAGATATACAAGATAAAATGAATAATATAAATATTGTTTTTAAATGCAAACACTCACATAAGCACTAACTACCTGTCACCATTAAATGAAAAAAGTGGGATGGTTTCACGCTTTTAAGGTAACTTCATGAAGCTAACAACAAAATTAAAAAGCTGTACTGTATTAAACACATTAAAAGAAAATATTTATAAATTTGAAGAATTCACATACAGAATTGTGTCATAAGCGTGTGTTTTACTTTTCTTAATAAATACTTTTTTTTATACAAGTACAAAAATGTTATTTGACTAAGAAATTCTTGAAATATATCAATTATATTAAGAAGCATCTAGCGTCATATTTATAACTATATATAGTCTCATACTGAAGATGTTCAAAACAGTACATAAATTATGCTTTAGACAACAAGTTAGAAATTGCTTTGAAGAACATATAGTTGTTTTCCATTTTAGTCCACTGACTTTTTTTTATACATAGATTTTATGTACGATGTTCTCTATTTCAGAATTTAAGCTCCCTCTGATTTGTAGGGTATGTAAGTTATATATACCATTTCTGTGATTTACTATATATATATAAACTAAACTCACTGGTGCAACAGCCCGTATATATATATATGCGTAAATGATGCACACACACACACACACACACATATATATGTGTGTGTGTGTGTGTATGTAAGTGCGTGTGTATGTATTTGTGTGTGTATATGTATGTGAGTGCTAAAATAAAATATAACGTTCCTTTATTAATTCTTTCAAATACTTTGAAAATTATCCACATAATGACAAGAAATCTGATTCTTAATTTCAAGACAAGTGTATAATACATATATTAAAATATTTCTAAATTAAAAAAAGAAAAAGAAAACTCAGGATAAAATTTCTTGATCCCTATGTACTTTAAGATGTTCTGAATGATTTGTATTTTTCAGGATATGATATGAAAATTACAATAAAAATTTACTGCACGGATTTTAAATTGCATTAATAACTGGTTAATTTGAACTAAAAAAATTAATTCCTCAAGATGCAGGAATAAAATATCAATTGATTATGGTATATGAGAAACGAAACTCAGTCAGGAAAACATAGCATGTATAAGGGTTGATAAAAAATATCGTTTTTATTTACCTTCTCTTAAAATGTAAAAAGTTAATGACTTAAATACCTTAAAAAGTGTATTAACATTTTAAGAGAAAAATAATGATTAATTTAATTAAAAAATTAATTCAGAATGTGGAAATGTGGTTTAACATTGAATAGTTAGCTGACTGAAGGAAATACCAGAATGAAAAATCGAAATAACTATCATATTAGAATATTTAACCTATTGCTGAACCGATGCACGTATTTGTAATTAAATAGGTATTTCTTAGTAAAATACATCTTTTGAGCCTTTATTTATCAAAAATATATTTATAACATCATCATTTGACTTCATACACTTATGTAAAAGAAGAATATTTGTTAAAATTGGTAATTTAGACACGTTTCTGAAAGACACGTTCTGTTAATTTTGAAAGAAAATATGTGTCAATATATCAGATAGCAGCATAATAGTTAGAATAATTAGAAGAAACTTATCTTTAAAGTGTTTAAATTTTAACAAAAATTGCCCTTTTTGTGTTAAATATCATAATTTTGCTCTGCTTTCTTGACGTAACATTCTATACTTAACTTTTACAAGTTTCATGTACTTTTACAAAATCAGAAATATATTAAATAATTTAATTTTTTTTTTGAAACAGGACTAAAAAACAACCCAAAAGAAATAGAAATTTAATATAAAGAGAGAGAAATTTTAAAAATAATATCATAAACTCACCACTAATATTTACATAGATTATTATTTTTCCAAAATACGAAGATTATTAAAATGCATACTGTGTATATACATATCCGAAGGAAATTAATTTAACTCCTCCGAGATTTTTCGAACTTTTCAGCCATCACTGAAAGTTTTGAATGACTGAGGACATTAACGAAAGATTCCAAAGTTCAGAGGCAAGACATCCTTCGTAAAATAACTGTGAATAGTGGGTCACCCACATCAGAAAAATCTCGTTCTGTAACCAGTTTAGCAGAAGGCTGTATCGGTGAAATAATGTTCACGAAATTTCAATCAAATATTCAAACACCTGTTTACTTATTAATATACCTCATTTATTTACTGCACATTAAGAAAGATGAGTTCCTATTGGTAAAAGTGAGATAACATAAAATTCCTTTCTCAATATGTCGCTCTGGAGGAGAAAGCGGGCAGAATTTTTATAATTAATATTTGGCGGTTCTTTTCTGAAAGAAAACTATTTAAACGACAGTCTTATAAATATTTAAATATTTCTACAGCATGAATCCCCGAAAGTGGTTGCAATTGAAATAAGTGAATACTGAGAGAAGTTCTTAGAATAAATATTAAGCTAGAATTATATTTATTTGGTAAAACAATAAAAGCGGTTTTGGATTTAATTATACTCAAAGAATTCAATGACTAACTCTTAGTTTTTTCGAAATACCTATAAAAAGAGTGAAATTGTTGTAAGCCAAAACTTTAATTTTATTTTTTAAGTTGGTAAATTAATGTATTTTCTTTCTGATAGTTCAAATTAAATATATAACTTAAAATTATACATAAGTAAATGAATACTTAATGTTAGCATTAGAAAGATATACTCACACAGATAATTTTTTAACTATAGAAAGAATAGCTAAAAGAAATAGCTAAAAGTCTACAGATACTTTAGCTTTTCGTTAATATGCTGTTGTATGCCGCCATGTACTTAAGAATTAAACTGCAATATCTAAATTTACAATAGAAGAAACTGTAATCACAATTAAAACTTTTAAATTTCATTTAACGTATTTTTACTAATTTAGATATTAGCTGTATATTAATTATCATAACAATATTGTAGAATTGTTTGGATATAATTATAATTCTTTTAAAACATTTGTCTTAGCACAAAAGGTTTCTTGAAAATATTCCTTCATGAAAAGTTTCGCCATTCAATGTTTAAATTACAACAAATGCACCTACAAAGTTAATTAAAAAAATCTAGAAAATTAAAGCTTTGCTTTTAAATAAATTTTATGAATTACATAGTTTCCACAAACTATCTTGGTCTTAAAATTCAGAATTGAAGGAAATCAAACCAACATATAAGTAAATGGAAGAACTTCTAAAAGGATTTAGTCTTATAAAGAAAAATTGTTTACCGAGATTTTGTCCTCTGGGTTAGAAAACTAAAGACAGTTCTTCCGAAGGCGACTGATAGACATGTTGGGAAGTAATTCCGAAATATATCGCAATGGATAATTCCAATAAAGTTACACGATTGAAATTTATTTTCTTCAAAGAACAAAATCAATATTTTTAGTGAATCTTAAGATTGCCATCTCGACGCGCTGTATATGTTTGCCAAAATTCTGAAATTGTTTGAATTGTTCTCCTTTTGTTATAAATCTTGCTGCAGTTATTATAGTTATTGTTTTCAAAACTCTAACCCCCCCCCCCCCCTTAAAAAAAGAAACTACCAACCAATGCTATGTTGATAGAATATTTTTACTTCTGCAATATTTTGTTTTGAAAATTTGTAACATGTCTTAAAATTACAACCTAATATTTTAGTTGCTAAGAAAATTTATTTGTACTGGTTAGCCATATCAAATGTCTTATACGTGAAGGAGAAATATATAATTAGAACTAGTTTGAGTTGATATAATGATAATTGTAAAGTATATCAATTTTTATTTTTTACAAATTTAGGTCTGGATATTGTAACATTGAACATATAGTGTAAACACAGCTGAACACTTCTAATAAAGAACAGTACAAATTGAAGTATTACAAAAGATAATTTAATTGCAATCTGTTAACAAACGTTTTTCAAAGATAATGTGAAAAGAGGAACAACTTTGTATTCATAGAAAATTAAATTCCTCCTCATTTTTATGAAAATATATTTGATTTTAACACCATATGCCTTAAGGTATCCGACTACGTTCGGAACCATGATTTTAAAAAAGCGCATAAATGTATAATTTTCATGATATTTAGTGTCATTTAGATTAGAATACATGTATAAAATTGTTTTAAGCACATTATGACAAAAAATTATTTAAATGCAATATTTTGGCAAAAAATTAACTTGAATAACCTTTTTTCCAAATGTTCTCCTTTTGTAAAACATGCTTCTATTGCATTAATACTTTGCCTGTATATAGCTCAGACCTCTGTACAGAGGCTCAACTGTGATTTTTGAAAAATTCACATTATTTTCAGAGTTACAACCATTTGAAATAATTATCGGTGTATTTTCTTAAAATTTCTCCCTTCTGTTTTCGTAAAACATGGAAAAACCGACTTCCAAGCTATGCGTTTTCAAAAATTCTAGTTGAGCCTCTGTACAGAGGTCTGAGCTATGTGCAGGCAAAATATTATTATGATAGAAACATTATTTACAAAAGGAGAACATTTGGAAAAAAGGTTATTCTAAGTTAATTTTTTGCCAAAATATTGTACTTAAATGATTTTTTTGTCATACTGTCCTTAAAGCAATTTTATACATGTATCCTAATCTAAGTGACACTAAATATCATAAATATTATCCATTTATACGCTTTTGCAAAATCACGGTTCCGAACGTAGTCGGATACCGTAAGCATTTTCTAATCAACGGAAAGTGATGCTTATTACTTTTTAAATAAGGCTTTAGTTTCAAAATTGTTCAAATATATGATCAGTTTTCTTCCAAAATTATTAAAATATTGAACATGTTGTAAATTATAATCTAAAAAATTCAGCAAAAATTGAATGAGTTGGAAGTGATTTTTTGATTAAAACTATATATATACGCCTTTATTTAATAAACAAAAATTTATATCAACTCTTGTGAAATATTTATTTTCTTCAGATAAATTCACAAAAATTAAGACAGGGAATGCAGTTTAAAAAGGTTTATATAATAAGTTTTTCCAAATTTGCATACTAAAATATAACTTCTGAAAAACTCGCTTAAATATTTGAAAAACAAAGCAAAGAAGAGAGAAGTTTTCGTGAAGAAGACGCTTGCAACGTAAAGTAATACAGAACTTCTTTAGATTGGTTTATCTACTAAAAAGTCAGAAAAACTAATACAACTTTAGTGAACACTGTTGAGCTGATGCTGTTTAAAATAAATAATCGGTGGCAGCTATTCGATTTTCAAAAAGTTTTCTGCTTTCACCGTGATTAGGCTTTTAAATAATTAACTGAAGGTAGAGGGGATATTCAAAAGCATGTATCCGGACTTTCCTTTTACCGTATTCATCGAAATATATCTTATTGAATAAACTACGATTTTCTTGAAATAAAGAAATCTAATAACGGCTTTTCGAAAGATAAGTCTTTCGTTAGACTCAGCTTACAAAAATGATAGTATGAAATCCATGCAATTAAAAAATATATAACAAACGAAATTCTACGATGTTTAATATATCTCAATTCTTCTAAATTACTTTATTAATTTATCTGATAAGATTAGAATGAGTGAATGAAAATATAATAAAAATTGGTTCAAATTTCTTACCTTTAACAATTGGGAAATTAATTAAGAATAAAAAATATTTTTCTTAAAAAACACTCTGCTTGAAGAGAGAGAGAGAGAGATACATTATTTTCTCTTTGAAATTACTTGAATTATGTTGCTAATTTTGTGATCAATAAATAGATTTTTTGAATATGGCTAGTCTTCCTTCCCTTCCTCCGACATCTCTATGCGGGAATGAGAGAACATCTCATTCCTCACAAGTTCTTCTCGAATTATTACTGATCTTCGAAATACTTATCAGAATGACATAGTCTTTCTTGTCTATGAAGTAGACCTACAGCCTTTGAGTCTTAGAAGAAGTGCAAGTTTGGTGAAATATTACTATAAAACTTAGTCTTGGATCTAAAAGTCGTACGTCTGCTCACCTGAGAGGTTAGGGCAGTAATCAAAGGCTTAAGAGAAATAATCCATTCAATCAGGTAAATGATAAAAATCTGATTGCTAGTGCTGTGGAACAACTGATCTCCCTGTTCAGTGAACAGCAAACAGGCTCCCTATTTATCTATGGCAACGGCCTCTTGAGACAATATCCCACTTGAAGCTGTACAGGTGTACATGGATGTGAACGATAGTGATATTACTGGGGTTTTCATAAAATGGGGTTACCCCAATGGGGTTTTCATAAATCAAAATGGGGGTACCTCAATGGGGTTTTCATAAAATCAAAAACTCCTGTCACAACGATCCAGAAGAGGAACCCTGATTTTTTTTCTCTGTTTTACATCAATGAATTATTGCCATATTGATTGATTGAATATTAACGTCGCACTGTTTAGCTACACGAGGGCTTTTGGCGACGGACCACGTAATTTTGAACCATAGTCAAGTGACGTGGACGACACCTGAGCTGGCACCCCCCTCTCCTAACTACCACACCACACCAACGGGAGGTCGTTTCAGCTCTCGACAGGTTTAACGTGCATCGCTGCCCTAAACGGCTGGTCTTTAGTGGTACTGGGCTCGAACTCGTGACAAGGCAAGCCACGGTCTGATACCTATACCACTCGGCTACCGCAGCCGTGAATTATTGCCATAAATGAACGCCTTGACTCGGATTTGTCGCTTAGTGATGGCAACGAAATTTGTATTTTGTCCAATAGTAAAAGTTCTATCCAATGCTTGGCCAATTGGAGCAGTGTGAGTACCAATATTGGAGTGACTATCCTGGAAAATTCTAAGACCACTCTCACGTCTCATCACCACTCTTCACTTCTAATGGATCCCTTCACATTCTGACGTTGAATGCAATAAGATTTGAGGCACTTTGGCCATCGCTGTTGTTTGTGATCCTTCGATACCATCTGCACCTATTTGGAGCTTTTTCGGGTCAAAGTGCAAAAACAAAGCCACTTAGTCTGTTCCACCACAACACTGGTATCAGCGCAATCGTTCTGGTGGTTATCTGACACTTGGCTGCAACAGGCTGGACCAAACCATACTTACTCGCTTTCTCAATGGTCATCATAGATCTTTGACATACACTGATGGTGCTAAGAGCTATGCAGTCTACTCCAAATGTACCACTGGGCTTGCTTCCCAAGAACATATCCTAGAGTTTCTGGGGCTCTCTAGACAGGATCTTACACTAAATCCAGTGTTGGTTTTTGATTTTCTTAGGATAGGTAAAGTCATGGATCTGATCTAGTTCTGAGGATCTTCGGAGATGAGCAACAACAACAATATCTTAAAAAACTCATATATAATATGCAATATTTTTTAATCATCAGAATCATTGGACGTTCCTTTCAAATGTAAGAAAAAAAAGATAATAATAATAACAATAAATAGCCCTAAGACACATGCGAAAAATGAAGTATTAAAAGAATAATCACAAGTATGTTACGTTTAAGGCTTGCTATACGTATATATATCTGTAGAAAGAAGTTATCTTGTGAATTGTACTAGCATTCTGTTTTTACTATAGTAAGCCAGTGCTTCTCAAACTTTCAATATTTGCGACCCAATTTTCAATCATAATTTTCTTCACGCCCCCTCCCCCATCCAAACAATAACAATGTATTGATCTCAATAATAATGTACTTTGAAGTAAATCTACAATAAGAATTTGATTACAAACCGTATAAATGATCAAGATAAGTATTAAATTTTTTATATAATTTTATGTGACAAGCCCATGGGGTCACTGGTAAATGTTAAACTTGTACTTAACTTGGCATTGTTAAATTAATTATCAAATACAGTTTTCAGCATTGATACATTTATAAACAAATTATATCAATGTAAATGCGTATTTTAGTTTTTATTATATCAGAATGTATTTTGTTTTGTTTCCTTTCAGTTAATCAATAATATTATTAAATAAAGTTTTATTTTCGACTTTTCGATATGCTTGCGCCCCCTTGTTGGGTTATCATGCCCCCCTAGGGGCGCGCCCCACAGTTTGAGAAACACTGTAGTAAGCATCATAAAAAGTCTTGGAGAATGTTTATGAGAGAAAAATGTTTATTTTATTAATGTAGAAAAGCACTTAAGGTATCCGAATACGTTCGGAACCGTGATTTTGCAAAAGCAAATAAATGGATAATTTTCATATTTAGTGTCATGAATTTTTGAAATATATAACTTAGAAGTGAGTTTATCCATGTCTTACGGCAACAAAGGGGAGCAATTTTAAGAAAAAAACGCCGATAATTATTTCAATGGGTTGTAACTCTGAAAATAATGTGAATTTTTCAAAACTCATAGTTGAGCCTCTGTAAAGAGGTCTCAGGTAAAATATTATTATAATAGAAGCATTTTTCACAAAAGGAGAACATTTTGAAAAAAGATTTTTCTAAGTTAATTTTTTGCCAAAATATTGTATTTAAATAATTTTTTTTGTTAAAATGTCCTTAAAACAATTTTATACATGTATTCTAATCTAAATATCATGAAAATTATCCATTTATACGCTTTTTTAAAATCATGGTTCCGAACGTAGTCGGATACCTTAATTCTCAACATTCAAACATCTTAATTAACTTTTTAATGTACTTATATTTGACTTTAGTGAGAAGAGAACTATTTCCTTGTAATTTTTTATTGTTGCCACTGTAGCCTATTGGTCAGGATCAAGAACTCGTGACTGGCATTGTTGAGTTGCGGGTATGAATACTGATATCACTGAAGACCCATCATGTACAAGAGTTGATGTACGTAAAATATACTGTGGCTTAAAGTCCTCGCGTTGGCATGTTTTGGAAGTTAGGCAAGTGTGGTGTCGCTCTCGTCCCTTAAGTATGGTATCATAATGTCCGTAGTGTTGCTTTAAGTGCGAAGTTAATGAACATTCATTCCTTCATTGAAATTCTTATTGTATGAAAAATTAGTTAAATTAAGTGTCACCTGTTGAAGTTAATAAGAGCCACTTAGAATCGAATTTTCTCTGCTAAAATAATAAAGAAAAATAATTGAAACCAACACTTAAAATAAGTAAGTTGCACTTAAATAAATTTATCTTTATATAATAACCTTCATTTCCAAGTTCAGAATAGCATCATTAAAAGAAAATCAGAGACACTGAGCTCAAGTTCTGAAGTGGTTATCTAAATCATTTAGGAAAATAAACAAGCAAAAATAGCGCATTTTATTTATAATGAAGTAGCTCAAATAATTTAAACCACAGTGCAGCCACTTTAAACATCCATATGGGCATTTTCATTATCGCCTCTCGCAACAAATTAATAAGAATAAACGACTCGTGGGATAATTTTTGTGAAAAATAAACTCTCTCTCTCTTTTCTTTTCCTTTTACATTATGATCCAATAATTATGTCCTGAGGCAGCTTGCTATTCAAGTTTTCTCAATAGCTAAAAAGCACAAGTATATCGTAAGAGCAAGAGCCCTCCAGGTGCAATTGTACTAAAAGGCTGTGACATTTTGTCTGAAGGGCCTGTGCTTGGTAAATTAAGTATAACATATCATTTCATGATAGGTTAGTTCGTTTATGTACAAATGTATTATTATGGTATTCTCTGACTGAAGATTCTAATTAGCATTAGGTAATTTTTCGTTTACATGAAAGAAAATCTATATTATTATTAAAACTTGAAATGTTTCTAGCTTAAAGGTTTAAAAATAAGAAATGTATTTGGAATAATTTTTATCAGACCTAAGTTTGCGTATCGTAACAAGAATGTAATTATTTGCTTTTAAGAGTACTTGAATTGAGTGAGTTTTCCATATAGTAATAAGGACAAAGGAGCTTTTAATTAAAGTCCTGTTCAGTTAGAAGCATTGCTTATTTCAAGAGTCACTTTAATATATACAAGATAACTTCAAGAATTATTTAATGCAACAATTGCGCATTCTTTTTTATGATAACATTTTTTAAATGATAGATCCCGTATAAATATATTTTCTAACATATTTTATTTCTAAATACTTCTAGAACATAAGAAAATGACGTTAAGCAGTCAAGTGAATTACTTAATAGTTAATAAAAAGCATATATAGCATATGTTGTTTTAAAAAAGTATTGATAAAATGCATAGTCTTATAACTTAATAAATACTAATTGTACTTTTTTAAATATTAATCGCAATGTTAATAAAAACTATAAATCAAACATGAAAAAATTAATTTAATGCTTCTAATGTATAATATTTTAAAATTTAATTCATTTGACATAGAGACCTTTATATTTTTAATTATATATATATATATATATATATATATATATATATATATATATATATACATTATATAAATAAACATTTAATTAATTTCATTTAATTCAAATTATGGAAAGAAAGAAAAAAATATTATTAAATTACCTAAAACTAATTTAAAGATTGTATTTATAAAACTGAAATGAAATATTATTTAATTTATATTTATCATAAATTTAAAAATAGTAGTGACAGACAGAAAATATTAATCCCTATGTAAATATTTTCGTTTATTAAACATTAAATGTGCGCGTATTTTAAGGAAAACTGTTTATATGTGCTTGGAAAATGAAATCTTATTTAAAGTCGAAATTTTGTCAAAAATACGGGTAAAAAGCTTTTATTCAAGTATGGAAATTTACATATGAACAGGAAAAAAAAAGTACCATATTTTTATGTTTAAACATATTTATCAATATATCTGTAAAAGTAAGAAATTTTTTATTTTAACAATTTATTGTTACCTCCCCAAATAATGTCTTTTGATCAAATTAAGCACTAAAAAAATTACACAATGACTTTCAAGATAATATTTTGCAAGATTCTGTCTAAATATCTTATAAATTTAAGTTAGTTTTTAAAACTTTCTTCGAAGTAATCCCCATAAAATTTACAAAATAGTTTTTTATTAATAAAATACTAACTAACACGTAATTCATTTTCAAAAACAAACAAAAAATAAATTAAAAGAATAAAAAGAAATATTTAACATATCTTGACATTGGAACCTTTTTTTTTGCCATTTTTACTATATCTCGCTAATTAGCTTTTCTTAGACCAATTTTTGAAGGTTTTGACCAAATCTAAACTAAAAAAAATGTTCAGTTATTAAATATGGCATTCTTTAAAAGACATATTAATACTGTTTCCATTAACAATGTGTTCTTTAGGTTATAAATAAAAACATTCTTTTTTGTGTTGATTATTTATTGAGTTATTTATTTACAAAGTAGTTAGTGGACAATGTATTTTCAAAATTAGTTATGGAAGTACTTGAAAAAGAAACGGTTTGTCAGAATCATAAGCGATTATATGAGATATAAGTTTAATGTCTAAGGGCTCAAACTGACTGTAATTGTTTCAACTATTTATACTAGCAAAAAAAAAGAGCAACATAGAAGGATAATCTAATTATAGCTGTTATAATTACAGTCCACAAAATCTTCAAACCAATCAGTTTGCGTTAAAGGTAGAATATTTTAAGTTCAGTATAATCCATTTGAGTTTCAAAATTTAGTTTATTTCCTAGTCGAGAAAATAATATCTTATGATCTTTTCGGTTTTCTTAAGATATCCGACTACGTTCGGAACCGTGATTTTTCAAAAGCGTGTAAATGGATACTATTTATGATATTTAATGTTGCTTTAAATACTAATTAAAATGATATTATCTTGCTTAAGGTTATTTCCTGCTTGTCAAAAAATAAATAAATGGCCCTCTCTCCCCAGTGAGATAATGGTAGCCCAATTGTTAAGGTTCACGAAATTCATGACTAAAATTACTCGAGGAATCATGGAATCACTTTTTGATTTCACCAATGACAATCGTCTGGAATAAAGGATTACCGGCTAGTTAAATAAATCTGGTTTCTAATGAGCTCAATTAGCAAGGTATACAGATTGGGAGACTAAGATAATAGCTTAAGTATCGGCATCCTTATTTAAAAGAGATTATAAATTATAAGGAGTCTATTTTCAATAATCTCATGGGGCACTAGAGTGAAATCAATTCAAACCAATAAATGGATCGAAAAATAAAATATACAGAGTGTCTTTATAGATTAGATATAAATTTTAGTAATAGAGATATATATAAGTAAAATTAAGGCATACGACTACGTTCGGAACCGTGATTTTAAAAAAGCACAAAAAAGGATAATTTTCATGATATTTAGTGTCATTTAGATTAGAATACATGTATACAATTGTTTTAAGGACATTTTGACAAAAAAAATTATTTAAATACAATATTTCGGCAAAAAATTAACTGAGAATAATCTTTTTTCCAAATGTTCTCCTTTTGTGAAAAATGCTTCTATTATAATAATATTTTGCCTGTATATAGCTCAGACCTCTGTTCAGAGGCTCAACTAGAGTTTTTGAAATATATAGCTAAGAAGTGGGTTTATCCATATTTTACGACAACAGAGGGGAGCAATTTTTAGAAAAAAACACCAATAATTATTTAAATTAGTGGTAACTCTGAAAATAATGTTAATTGTTCAAAAATTCTAGTTGAGCCTCTGTAGAGAGGTCTGAGCTATATACAGGCAAAATATTATTATAATAGAATCGTTTTTCACAAAAAGAGAACATTTGGAAAAAATATTATTCTAAGTTAATTTTTTGCCGAAATATTGTATTTAAATAAATTTTTTTGTCAAAATATCCTTAAAACAATTTTATACATGTATTCTAATCTATGTGACACTAAATATCATGACAATTATCCATTTATGCGCTTTTTTAAAATTACGGTTCCGAACGTAGTCGGATGCCTTAATGTATTCTATTTTTCTGCAGTAATTTGAAGTACCGTATTTTTTCGAATTCAAGCCGCACTCGATTCTAAGGCACACTCCAAATTTTCAACTAGTTTTGTGAAAAATGAGAAATAGTGTATAATGGTCGATATTCAATTTTATGAAATTAAAATAAATATAAAATGAGAACTAATAAGAAGTAAATAATTGGTTATTTTACCAGTAATAAAAACTTTTAAATACATATAGGAACCTGTAATAGCAGTAATTGCCCCATTTCCTTCGATTCAAAGCAGCACCCGATTTTCAGTAGCATTAATATTTGAAAAAGAGTGCGGCTTAGATCCGAGTAAATACGGTAAATGTCTAATGAGAGTGTACTTAAAGATGCAACTGATAAAATTGATGAACATTCGTTGTCTTATACGTAATCAGATGAAAAACACAACTAAAAAATTTCAAAAATACATTTTGTATGTATCAAGTTCCTCATTGAGTATGAACTTCCACAAATTAACTAAGAATTTAAAGACGTCAAAACAATTTAAATGGATTTAAAACTTGTGCATGAGTTTACAATTTTATTTATAAGTTGAAATGCTGAAAAAAAAAATTAGAATTGGATATATAACACTACTTTTTCAAAGTTATATCATTTTTAATCAGTTGTTAATTTTATTTATAATTAAAAAATAATTATGTTCTCTCTTCGAGAATATTCATAGACATGGTAGGTTTAATTACTAGATCAGGTTTTCAAAAGTAGTTTATTCAGGATCAAAAACATTTACTATCTTTCGTAGTATATATATATAAACTTAAAAATATACTTCAATTTAAAAACATTTAAAGAAAGAAATCATTCTAACCCAACCTCATGGATACGCGTGTCACTCAAACACAAACTTATATATATATATATATATATATATATCCCTTCGCCTCTTCAGTTGTGTATTTATAGAACGTCATCATTTACATTTAAGGTGTTTCCAGCTGCAGATGACTAAACGTCCACGGATCGGATTGAAACCGGATTTGAAACTCGAATCCGAGATCACAGCACGGAAATTGGAAAAACATTAACTAGTTTTTATAAACTGTCTAACAAATTATTTATAAGGTTACCTTGTTATTGAAGAATTTTTAAATTACATTTTCCCTGCCGTATAAGTGCGGAATTGAAAATAAAAACTTATGATAAGTTAAAACTCACGACTAAAAGGCAAAAATGTAACAAAAAAAATAAGTAAAATCGCTTTCATTTTTATCATATTCCTCTAATCACCAATTGTAGAACTAATATTTTTTATTCTCATTTAAATATCCTTGCGAGCTGTAAAACAAAAAAAGGAAACTTTATAAATCAATGTAAGATATATATATATATATTAACAAAATGAAAAAAATATGTTTTTATATAAAATGTGCTTCTGTGTACATTACTAGAACTTAAGTAAACAGTTCAGTTTCATTTATCATGAATAATATGATCATAAAAATAGTTTTAAAATAGCGCCTGCACAACCAAAGTATTAAAATTGTTCAGAAATTCTAAAATTTGTAAAAGGCAGTTCTTGTATATCCTTCAAATATCTTGTATTGATAACTTAATATTAAAAAAAATTACAAAGATTCATTCATAGTAAAAATAGTTATAACAGTGTTAAAAAGACTAATTATAAATATCAAAAACGTTATGCTGTGTACTAACGTAAACTGAATTTACTTAAATATAAGCAACAAATAAGGAAATTAATAACTGATGAATAAATTTTAATATGTATGTGTGTGTGAAAGAAAAACATATGAAGTACTTTTAAAAAATGAAACAAAAAAATAAAAAAGAAATAAAAGCAGAAATATTCAAAAATTTAACAAAAAAAAAAGTAGAAAACATCAAAGAATCTATTTAAATATCAAACCATGTATTTAGATGATACAGCCTTTGCCTTTTGAGATTCAGTAGGTAAATAAGGCCAAAAGGAAACCAAACAAAAAAAAGCACAATGAGCAGATATTTCAAAATAAATGAAGAAGTTAATTTAAAATTTCGCAAAATGTGATAGATTTATAAGGAAAGAGAGAGAGAGAGAATTTTAAAAAACTGTGCTCCCAGTGCAATTAAAATTAAAATTTTGAAATGAATAACCTGCTTCTGTGATCCTAGAGTTACTTGGTGGTTTTGGTTAGTCAAATGTTGTAAGACGTTCGCTGTATTTGAGATGTATATTTCTTTTTAAATTAATTGGATAATTATGATCTAAACAGAAATGGAAAAATTTTTTTAGCCTATTTTGTATATAGTAAAGTTATCATTTCTAAGCACAAATTTCATTATAATATTTCAAAAAATCAGTATATGGTAATTGTTTCATTTATACAGAATGTAATTGCATAGCTTTATCATAAATATTACTAACTACTTTATCATTATTTAGCTGCAAGTCCAAATCCAAAGATTCAAATACATTAAAGTTAAAATTAACTTTGTGTAAGTTATAAGGTTATCGAATTGAAATTTAATATTTTGTTTAATTTTATTATGTCAACCAAAATCAACTAAATCATCAATATAATGGTAAAAAAGTTGAATTCATTATCAATATCATCTACTTCAGAAAATGCGTATATAGATGTTGGCCAATTTATTACTAGAAGAAGCATCTTAGGGAGGGCCATAATTTGCTTATAAAGATTTTAATTGAAAGCAATGAAATTTTCTTGTAGTACTAGTTTAATAAAAATATTACATTTTTTTTTTTGCATTTTCTTCAAATTATGTAACTCTAATCATATCAACAAAAACTATGGAGTTAAAAAGATCTTCGATGTCAAAACTATGTACTTTATAGGGGAAAATAACTTTAGCTATAATCATTGCATATATATATGCATATGTGTGTGTGGGTGTGTTACCGTTAAAGTGTGAAACCCATTATTTCATAGAATAACTAGGCATTTCATGAAATAATTAGATACAAGTCAGTTAAAGTACATAAAATTATTGAATTCCATGATTTAACTAGGTATAACGATTTAAAAAACCAGATACTATAGAATAACGATTACTTGATGGTTAAAGTGTGAAATACCGAATTCTCGAAAGTTCTTTAAACCGATTCTAGCTGCTTTAGGAAGGATTTTTCCAATTAGGAGCTAGAGATGGCCAAATTAAACAATTACACTCTAGATCTCAGTTCAGTATATGTCAGCGTGAATTAATTTTCATTGAAGACGTTCCAAACATTGGCACAACGCTTCGATCTGTTGCAACTGTGTAGTGGTAAAAAGTGGGCTTGTTTCAAAAGTAATAAGCAGTCCAATCCAAAGCGTCATCACAGCAATCCTTGATCTAATAAATACTGAAAAGTAAAACAAAGGTATTTCATAAAATTTAAATTAATATTCTATTACATTTTTGTTTTAAAAAGTTTACACGATGTTTTTTCTGAAGCAACCGTTTTTCTTCACAGCATGTATTTTTGTTGATAGTAGTTAAATATAATCTACTTTTGCAACCTATTCTTTGTTCCCCTTTCTGTTTAACTAATGTTATTAATATGAGCAATAGTAAACTACATCATCTCTTTTCCCTTGTTATTTATCAATTATTTATCCGCAAAAAAGTTAAAATGTATTTTTCGAGAGATTTTAGTTACTTATATGATCAATTTATTTATAAAATATCTTTGAAATTGTTTATTTTTCGTTTTAAATGTCTATCATTAGTTATTTCATAAAATACCTAGTTATTTCCTACAATAACTAAGTAAAGTATGACATTTTCCCTCTATTATGCACTTTGATTTGTCTAGTTATTTCATGAAATACCTAGTTATTCAATAAAATAACTGAAGTATACACTTTAACGGTAGCATATATTTAAGGTCTATTCAAAAAGTATCCAAACTTGAATTTTCCCGCGCACTGTAGAGATTCTAAAGCGGTGCCACTGTGCACAGTGGGAGGTGATAACTTAATGCACATTCTTCAATTTTTTTCCCTTTGTTCCTGTGAACTACTCGTTTCCTGCAGGCAGTCAAGTGAGGTATTGTTATATGTGTTTGTCGGATTTTTATGTTTCTAAAGATGACTGAACGACTTCGGAAGGGGTACTGCATCAATATTTTTGCCAAAAGCTTGGTGGTTTTCTAAGTGAAACGATTTGTGAAATTCAGCAAGGGTTTGAAGACGATGATATGAGAGTCGCTAAATTAATAAGAGGGTTAACCGTTTCAAAAGTGGTCACACGTCAGTAGAAAGTGATCAGCATTCTGGGAGGAGACAACCCGCTCGAATT
Source organism: Trichonephila inaurata madagascariensis (assembly GCA_019973955.1). NCBI lineage: Eukaryota > Metazoa > Arthropoda > Arachnida > Araneae > Nephilidae > Trichonephila > Trichonephila inaurata. Next base: position 335,040 of record BMAV01018461.1, read on the forward strand.
ACAGCTATTGTTAAAAAAAGGTGGAAAATCTTATAGCGGAAGATCACCGTTTCACCGTACCAAAGACTGCTGAATAAGTTGAGATCAATATAGGTTCTCCATGTGCAATTTTGTGTACTCATGCGCAGAGCAGATGCAAAATTTGTTCCCAATGTCTGTCTGTGGAACAGAAAGACCTTCGTATTTCAGTTTCAATGAATATACTGTACATTACCAAAGCTAAACCTGATTTCTTACGACAAATGGCTGTTTCCAAAAATTATAATGCCACTGAAAGGATCGAGTTTAAGGAATAGAGATGGGACAAGGTAGAATACGACGGCGGAGTTAAACACTCTTCCAAAAGAAGCTTTCCAGAAGTGTTTTTTTTTTTTTTGCAATGGAAGAAATGTTGAGGGCTAAGAGTGTGTGAGAGCCCAAGGGGCCTACTTTTAATTTGATTAGCATCCTTATCCCGCAAAGTAGATAAGGTACTTTTTGTGGCCAAAGGTCGGATACTCTTTGAACAGACCTTGTATGTGTGTAATATTTTTGGACATGACTTAAGGCATTTTTGTATTAAAATGATATTTTTTCTTGTTGTTGTCGATGCACAAAATTGAAGAGGAAACATCTTGTTAACACAAAATCCGCATTTGTATATATTGACGATCAATAACACGTATGAAGCTTCTTCATAAAAAGAACACAAACACGCATGATACATGGGGAAATTACCAAAATCATTCTTATTTCGCTCCCGAAATCTCAGCTTTTTATAGTTTTGGTCACCCAAAAGCTATAAGAACCTTATGATTCTAACAGCCGGTAAAGAGTTTTCTGAATAGTCCAAATATACAGTGTTGTTAGATTGCATCATCCTGTTTTAAAAACGTTGGTGTGGTAATTTTTTGGAGATAAAGTTGTACTTGTGCGTATGTGTTTCCCGTTATAGGCAGGTAAACTAAAATTAATTATCGCGTGAAGGGCTCAAGACTATTGTGAATTAAAATCCCTCGAGACAAAACCTATGAGAATAATTACGCACGCACGCATTCACCCCACCCCACACACAAATTGCAGTAAATGGTTTAAAAAATTTCATTAAACAGTAGTTATGAATAATCAAGAGAGAGTATTATAGCTTCAGTTTAAATCTTTATATTAAGTATGCTTATTAGGATTCAAAAATGTAAAATGATATAACTTGCTCAAAATAATGGATAGCAAATTTTGTTTATGTATTAATAGAGAAAGTAAATAAAATTAACAACTAAAATTAATTAATATAAAATTCTTTGAATATATTTAAATACTCATGTTACTGATGCCAATCATGACCGACGGTAAGGTTACCAACTAATAAAAATTGTCGCATGGAGAATTCCCTATCAGAATTGTTACGTCTGTCTACCACGATTCTCCTAAAGGCCATTCATTCTTCTACACATAGTTCGATCCCACCCTTCCAGGGCTTTTCTTATCTACACTACAATCGTTTCGCATAGGACAATACTTTCGATCAATTAAAAGCATCGATTTAGTGAGAGATAATTAAGCTGCTGTCAAGAAATTATAGCTCTATTATACAACTCACCATAAAAACTGATTCAAGGGACGAGATTGATTGGATCAGGTCAAACGATCGGGGTAAAAGGGCTCAACATCATTAAATATGGTTATTCGTAGGGATAATATCTGCGTAATTAAGACCAAACTTAATTAATATAATAATACATTAATTATACATTTTCATCAGAAAAAAATCCTTTTATATACATGATATTAAATATTTTATGTAACTAAATTTGACATAATTTGGTAGCTTTGTTTAGTATTTTGAAATAAAAAATATTAAAATGTGTTAAATGCATTGTTTTGTTAATTGAACTTTGTATTTTTAATTTTGAAGAAGGATTTTTCTGGAAAAAGTTTATACCATTTTAGAATTGGAAAATATATAATGGCTTATTTCATATCACAATTGTATAATGGGAGTATAACTATTTAAAAAAAAGCAGGGTGAAATATTTTAAATTTGTGCTTGAAACAAAATTTAGTTAATATTTAGCACTCAGTTATACATTAAAGAGATGTATAAGGCTTGTGAAATAATTAACTTCTATTTCTTGTCTTATAAACCTTATTTATATCTTTAATTTCATTTCTTATTGAGAAAAAATACACGAATTATTTGATTTGATTACATTTTAAGGGCAGAAAAAAAATTGTAAATTTATAACCGACATACAATATTACAGGAAAACAATAAAATAACAGTATACAAATCAACTTTTTGATGAGAGCTAATATTTGGAAATAAATATCAACTGAATGAAGAGAACAAGATGCTTTGTTCTCTTCTATTTTTATTCCATTCAAATACACGAACACTAAATTCTATCAATGAATCATTTACACTATTTTTACTATGATTTTAAAGTGTTATTATAATACTTTCCTGAAGTATTTATATGATTTAATATAATATAAATCATATATATATCTATGACACGTTTATTTGATAAAATATGCTTCATATTTTTGTAGAATTAAAATCAAACAACAATTTATAGAATCTAAAGATTACATTACAAGAGTGGGGTATGTAAGAAATTCTTTATAATTAAACTGATTTTGAAGAAACAACATATATTTTGTAAAAACGAGGATAGATGCACATTATGTGGCTTATAATGTTTTGTTTTTATATAATAATGTAAAACACAATAAGGTTACAAAAAATTTATCCTCTAATTTAGAGAAGGTAATAAACTAAAAATAAATATTTTAATTCCATTAAATGTGGTAAAGTAAATGTCTCATTAGAGTTCCTAAAATTAACTTTCTGCAAGTATAAATATATATACTGCAATTTTACCTTAGGGTTTTGGCATTTTTTGTTATGTGACAAACACACAGTCTAAATTTAAAAAAAAAACATTGTAGCTTTTAAGAATAAATTTAATTCCTGATGAGTAATCTTTTCTTCATAAATATATATTCCTTGTTATTCGAATTATAAAACCTTTAAAATATGATTAAATGTTCAATGACATGAAAAAATAACAAATTGACTACGTTTATTAACTTTTTTTAATATTAAATAGTTAGAATTTTCTTTTCTTTTTAATTAAGATATTTTTTTTAGTTTGGAAAGTAATAGCCATACATTAAGAGAACTTCAAATAAACATCTTTAAAAAGAAGTTCTTTTTTAAACTTTTTCTTTTTCAAAAGCTTTGCTTAAATTAAATTCCAGAGTCTTTTGGGTGACGTAAAATATTTTCCTTGTCAAAAAATAAGGTGTTCTGATCAGTAAAATGTCCAGAAAGGAATTACTTATTCTTTCTTTAGTGTTTTGAGATAACATAACATTATTGGCGATGAAGCAGAGAAGTTAATTAGTTTTTCAGTATTTTTAGACATCAGTCCTTACACTTGCTACATAATGATTAAAAAGACAATTATAATAACATAATGTATGTAAAGAAAAAGCAAAGCTATGTTTGATTGAAATTCTTTAGAAGAATATTTAAATTTTTCGTAAAAATTAAGCGTCCAGTGCTTCCAACACAATTAGTGTTCAAATACGTATTATAAAAATAGATATCATAAGTTTGAGTTTTCATGTAACTTCCAACTTTTGCACTCTAAATTGTATAAATTTATTAAAACAACTTTACAACAATAGTTTGTTCACCTTAAGTATAGTTACAACTAGCAAAAGAGAGTAAAAAAGAATTTAAAAAAATAGGAGATTTCATGTGTTAAAAGAATTTTTCTGTGCTGTACTCACAATAAAGAGTATATATAACTAAAATTAATATTTTTTCGTACTTAAGATATGAAAAATATTAATTTGACCTTGAAAATGTTGAATATTTTTTTAATTTTTTTTTCCTACTTCATATAGAAAAGATATAAATAATACAAGTGTTGTATAGTTTGGCATGATTTAATTACACAGAGTTTTCTATTTTCATGACAATATAAACTATAAATTGAATAATATTTTCTTAAAACTCCCTCATCCCCTTCTATTTTTTTTTAAATAATTTGTATTTTTCTTTCACTGTGAAAATATGTCTTATTCGTTCGGTTTCATAACTCTTTCTTTATTAAAAAAATTGCTTTTCATTGTTTATATCTAAATCTATATCTAAATATGTACTTTTTAAGATATATATCATATGATATTAGAGTATCACGTAGAAAGTAAGTTTCGTTTCCTTAATTATTTTTATACTTAACTTCAAAACAATATATCCTTAAGCACCTCTAATTGGTTTACAAATCGATATTCTCAGATAATGACTAATTTTTGCCATGCCATTTCATAACTTCTCTCAATTGAACTATTCAAAAATCTTTCTAATTTCACCTTTTTAAAAATATTTTTCTTCTTACTTACTTACATTTATAATAAAAATTTTAGTTAAAAAAAATCAACTTTACCAGACATCCGATTCGAACCGTCTTCTTACAGTCAAATATTAAAAACGAATTTATTATCTTAAAATGGTGATGCAACATACAGTTGCATAGCCAACCAGCCGCTCTCTATTTAGGAGTTAAAACACACTTGCTATACTTCCTTTCTTTCTCCCCCCCCCAAAAAAAACTAACACGAGCCGAGTTTAAATAGTCGCTCGATTTGCATTGCAGTTGCTGCCAACCACAAATCACGAAACTTGCAAAAAGTTCGGGTTCGAATCGGTTTGTTTACTTTCATTGAGATCTTGGAACAGGATTGGAAAAACAACACAAGGAGACCACAAAAATTCGGATCCGAAAAATAATATTTTGCATGTTTTATTTTTTTTTAAATGTCTAACAAGTATTAACGATATTTTGAGGTAAACAATTCAAAGATACAAAAATTAGCATTGGTAATGTAGACTAAGAATTTATTATCGGTGAGAAAATTGTATAGCAATATATGATTCTTTATCAACAAGGCACAAGAAACAGTACGCGATCTTGATATTTAAAGGTATGCTAGAACGACACCTGAAGAAACTTGGTAAACGGGATAATGCCAACACCCGCAAATTTAATGTGCTGAAGCCTTTCTAAACAATTTTGAAAAGGACGTGTCCAGAACTTCCCTTTATTCGGTTCAAGCTCCTTACTATTCCAATTAGGATACCACGGCCCAGAAACATGAAAAAAAATCTAAGTATCTAAAAGTGTTTAAATGATTATAAACAATTTTTTATAAAACAGGTGAATCTCTTTTAAAAATAAGCATGAAGTTAAAAGTTCATTTTAAATTTTAAATTTTCTATTAAGTTAAAAATAAATAGTTAATTTTTCATAACATTTTGGCATATCTCTCAAAAAAATAAATATACTCTTTACTTACTATAACAAAAACTACTGCTCCTTGTTGAAATTTTTATGTAAACATGTTTTCGTCCACACGTTTCATACCTCAAAGAAACCAGCTAACTGAATTTTACCTATAAATCATTTTTCGTATTCTATTTCACAAAAATTTAGAGTTTAACGATGTAACAAATGGATATGCGACAAAACTGAGATTGATAGCAGAAAGAAACAAGAATGAATAACAGAATGAAGACGAATCACATTGATTTGTGACAGAGGAGAGAGAGAAGACAGTTTCAAACACTTGTGACTCCTCTCTTGTTGTGAAACCTGTTCTCTAACAGGAAAGGCGTTGATGTAGATCTTGTTAGATTTTTGAAAAGCGGATGGGTTTCTCGAAATTTGTTTTTCAAATTTCCCGGAGCACTTTTTGCATTTAGGTGCTTCCGTGTGAAGAGGAAAAAAAGCAAGTCTCTGGAGTTGAACATGGTGGGCTGTCTTTCAGAGTTGTTAAAGTATTTCTCGGGATGTTTTTGAGGAGACAGTAGCCAAAAAGAGAAACAAAAATACAGAAAACCGTAGTTGCAAAAGAAATTCTATTAACTCCACACGTGTATTTGGTTCTGGATATCGGAATCAAAGAAAACATTGCTTTTCGCTGATGAAGATTTCAAAGAAGGGGAAAGCTTCATGTTTGTTGTGAATTTAAAATGCGACGATACATTTAAAGTTTTGATACACTTAAAAGCCGAAATTCTATTTTTGCCCATGAGTGCACTGGTGCGAAACAGATTTCAAAAGTGAAAGAGATTTGAGAAAGTCGATAGACAAACCTTACTCACTTTTTTCAAAATATATAATTTAAGTTGGTGAGAATTTTTTTTGAAAAAAAACCGAGCTTAAAAATACTAGACAAGTTTCAGATTTAATTTGTATATTTTGAAATTTTTTTAATATAAAGGTTTATCTGATTTTTTAATTTTAAATTTAATCTGGGGACTTCAAAATATAATTTAAAGAATAACTGTATGATTAAAGAAGGCTAACCAAAAGTATAGAGTTAAAAATTATTTTTTTTTTAAAGAAAAAAATATATTTTTATAAGTTGATTTAAAAAATGTCATTTCTCTTTTAGTGAAATTTTATGTTACAGTAATCAATTTCTGCTATAAGAACAAAAATTTGAAATTGGTAAAAATAAAAGGAACGCATACAATGTATAAGTTCACAGTTTTAGAACTTTTCAGTTATTTGTTTATTAAAAATGTTGAATAAAAATTAAAACTTGAAATGGGGTTTTCTAAAACATTATCTAGCTTTTTCTCTAGTTCAAGCTAAATAATTGAAATTTTATTTTGAATTTAAAAAGGATGTTACTAAAAATATTTGAGATTTTTTTTGTTTTTATTTTCTTAAAAAAAGAGGGTATAAACATGAATTACATTTTAAGGTATTTTTTTTTAAAATCCTGTAGCATCTTTAGGTAATTAAGTTTGAAGGCAATTAATTAATCGTAGCTTAATAGCTCGTCACCCGTATTCAAAAATCTATAATTTTAAACTCAAGTAAAAAAGAATTAATCCTCTTCTACATACTTCACATACAAATTTTTTCACTTTTATTATATTAATAAAATAATAATAATTTTTTTTTTAAAATTTAAAACTAATATATTTTGGTTTTGGTTTTCCAAGTGTGAAACAATATTGTGTTTTAAAAATTGTATATGCACCCATACTTGAAAACATATAATACATTAAAATTTCATAAGCAAAGAAGTAGGAAATAATTGAAAGTCTGATAAAATAAAAGATTTCGATACTAATTAAAAAAAAATTAGATGCTGAAGTACAATATACTATATATTCTGAATAATTTTTAGCAAAAGTAGCTCTATTGCAAAAGTAGGCTTAAAAAGGTATCTAATGTTAATTTAAATTTTAATTTGATTTCTCTTAAAGGAAAATTTAGAATTAAATATAGTCATTTTTACTAAAATAATTTCTATGATTCTTGTATTATTTTGTTTTGATAAATGTATAGATAAAAAAAAATTAGCTTTATTAATCATATATTATATAGTCATTGCATACAGAAAATGTATTTTTAAAGCACATATAAAAGGATTTGAAAGAATTTTTTAAAACTTGTTTGCAATTTTTCTTTTACTTAAACATTAAAGTAGTGTATATTTAGTTCTTAGAGTTAAACATTTTTTGATTATGAAAGCTTAGAAAGGAAATGTAACATTTCAACTTATATCGTATTTTTCATACGATATATTTTAAAGTTTTTAAAAGAATCATATGATTTTTATTTAATATTATTTAATGCTACTGTTTAATTTAATCTTATATTGGAATACACTGTATATATTAAAGGTAGCATTTTTCTTAAAAAAAGTATTATACAAAGAATATTTCTGGAATATTACTTTATGATGCATAAAATGCAATATTTAATCGGATTCTGTAGTTTTTACAAGAATTTAATGTCTGTAATAGTACGAATATGAGAACAAAAACATTGTTAATATACTATTTGTGTTATAAAAAATAATTATTTCCAAAGATTATAGTTTTTAAAATTTGCCATTAAAGTTAAATATACATTGAAGATAAATTATAAATGAATTTCATACGAAATGATTCAAAAGTACGAATATTCTTATCTTAAATAACTTTATAATTCATTTGAATACTTTTGAGGAATAAAAATGAACACATTCTTCATTCTGCTTGCTTATCTATGAATATATTTATTTACGAATATTCCGAAGATTAAAATTCGTAATGCAATCGTTAGGGTAGGAAAATAACACTTTTTGGTGAAAAAGTATCATTTGATAAAAAGTTTTTACTAAATATATTATTTCCTCAACATAAAAACTCTTTTCCATATTTGAATTTTGAAAATAATTTATCATTTTCTGACATTATTCCAGTCTCATATTGACAAAAGGAAAATTTCAAAATTGAAATCTGGTAAGGAATAAGATGAGAGATTAGTTACGGTTTATTAAACTAAAAAAAAAAAACAAGTAATAAATATGCTGTCGTTTCACATTAAAATATATGCAATAAACTATTGCCAATAGACTTCGAAACTATAAAATGAGCTCCAGTGACAAAAAGCCCTTATTTAAGGACTGAAGACGTTGTAACCAAGTGGTTATGACATTGATTTTGTAGTTGGCTTCATAGTGGTCGAGTCTTGGTTTCGAGTATTGATGCCACTATATACCCCCATCATGTAGAAGGGCTGAAGCACGCTAAATCTATTGATGCACAAAATCCATACGCTAGAGTAATGTGGGAATTGGAAGAATATGAAGATTGTCCCCAGTAACCATTATGTTGCTTCTAAGAGCATCAATAATAAAAACAATCATTCCATCTACAGGAGACTTGTGTTTAAGGAAACTCTTCCTAAACTCCTTGGTTGACAGCAGACTAGAACCCGTGATTTGTCAATGAAATAAATAAGATTGTTGCTTACTTTTTATTGACTGTGAAAAGGAAAGACACAAATGCATTCCTGAAACATAGGATCAACTTTTCTTAGGCTTAAATATTATAATCTAATTAAGTCACAAGTTTGACTTGAAATCCTTTTCTTTCGATAAAGGTTTCTGATACGAATTGACGATAACTATTTCAATTTATCATATATTCTCGCGGGAAAAAATAGCTACTGATTTCTTATGATGAATTTCGATTTCTAACTGATTGAGGTACGACTTGGATGTTAAAAAAAAAATCTCGCGTAGGGATTTAGAGGAGGAGGAGGGAAAAAACGTCCTTATAAAAAATTCGCCGGCTCCACTTATTGATAGAGGGGCAGTCAACGTCCATTGTGTCTGGAATCGTCACACCCTCGTCGCCTGTCCACTGTTTATTGAAGTGAAGCCGGGGCTATATTTAGGTTGGGTGGAGACGAACGCACTCCTTTCTTTCACCTGCCTCGACTTCATGTTGACTCGATGTTGCGAAAATCCTTAATCTAATTTTGAGCAGCGGGAATGGCCGCATAAAAGACCGGGTACCTTTCTTTATTAGCACGAGATCGGCGCTAAGAGAAGGAAAAGAGAAAGAAGAAGTAAAAAAAAAAATATCCAATCGAAGAGTTTTGCGTAAAAGAAAACTTTTCGTTCTTTCTTTTGCGAGAATTATTTTTTTCTTCTCAGTTTCGTTGCCGCGGAATGGCATCTTGCAGTCATTAGAGGTGAGTTGTGTGTTTGACGACCGTTCTCCTTCCAGCATTTGTACTGGAGTAGTTTGTGCCCCGTCCTTAAAAGAGTGGTGCTTAAAAGTGCGTCAATTGGGGCTTTCCTGGCGTGCGCCCCAGCTTTGCAGCGTCAATTTCTTCCCACACATCGCGTGAGTCTCCGTGTTGAATTTTGCACCTCATTCATTTTTTATAGTAGATTTTTTTTTCTTTTCTTGCAATGGGTGTCGCTGGCTGGTGGTGGAGGGGGATGGATGAGTTTTATGACTAAGTGTTGTTATCTTTCCATTTTGATCTCGTAATAAATGTTGATGATTCTAGTCTGGCAAAAGAGAGATCATTTCAAATTGCAGATTTCTTCAATTTCATTACGAGGTTAGATGGTGCAAACATGGAGAAGCGAGTTTTGGTGTTTGAGTTGCTGTAATTTGTTGTAAATAGATTGATTTATAAAGAATAAAAATGAAGACTCGACGCTTTTGTGAAAAGAAAGATGTTTTTTTAAAGAAATGAAGATATCTATTTTTTTCTTTCAAGATGTTTCTTAAGCACACTTTTTTTACAGGACATAAACATTTTTAAAATTATTATTAATTTGTATTTAATTTTTAGGATTACATATATCTACTATCGTGAGCCTTTAATTTAAAGAAAAAGTAAGCTAAAACCAGGAAATGTAGAATTTTACGGAATGAAAGTCAAAGATTCTGTGTGTGGTTGGCTACAAATTACGTATAATTGATTTAGTTATAAGGTAAGATAATTTGGAATGAGAAAAAATATATAATACTAGAAAAGGCAAAGTGATACATGATGAAAAAGAATTTAATTAAAAAAAAATTGTGGTGTAAAAGAGCAACTATAATGCATTTCATTATTTAATCATATGTTTATAAATACATCACATTTTCTATGTTCTGCATTGTGTTAACATTTCATGTATCTATATAAAAATACTAGATAATGAAAAAATATGAAGAAGCTTATTTTTACCATCTATACTATGAAACCACAAAAATATTTTACTGGTTTGTCGTAAAGATATAATTCCTGTAATAGCAAGGTCACAAAATAATACCTTCTACGTGAGTGTAATCATATTTTCTCACCCATTACTGATCAGAGCTTTAATTTGCCTGTCTTCTGTTTTTTTACTAAATAGAAAGACGGAAATATGTGCACTTATAAATAAAACTTTTAATTGAATATTGCATAAAAAAGTCTTGTGTTGTTGCAGGCAGAAAAATATATACCAGCACATTTTTCATGAATAAATAATATCTATAAATTAGTTTTTTTCCCGAGATCTGATGCTGAGTATGTTTTATTCTATGTATTAGTTTACTTGATAGAGTGAGATGTATGTGAAACTCCTTAATACTAATTTCTTTGTTCACAAGTTTACTTCAATGTTAAGGTAAAACCGACATTCATTGAGGAAAATTGAGTAAAAATGTGCTAGCAATAAAATTGAATATCCAGCAAATCAATCATAATTTTAACCATTTAAACTTTTAAATTAAAATTAATTTAATTTTTGAACTGTGTGAAAAATTCCACAGCTCACACATGTGTATTAATCTGCAAGCTGTATTCATAAATGATGGAAAAAAATATTTGTAGACTGAAGAATTAATCAGAATTAAATGCAAATAACTACTCTGCAGAAATAACCATTAACGATTTGTGTGTTTATTAATAAATAATATAATACTAAATGATCATTTAAGAGAAGAAATAAGCTTAAATGCCAATGATTTAGGTAGCATTAGCTGCTCTGTGTAATTAGGGTTTAATAATTAACTTAAGACTACACAGTACCCCAAAAATTTCATTTTTATGGAATTTTTTTTGCATTTTCTAGTGGCCCATATAATTGAAAAGCTTGCCACAAAATTTCAGATCTGTTAGCAAAATAGTTTTTAAGATATTTGAAGTTTTATGAGCTATGGTTTTGGTTTCGGTTTCATTTCAAAAAGCATTTTTTCACTCTTAAATTGAATGAATTAAAAATATGTTTGAGCTTTTAGTTTGAGATGGTTATTAATTCCAATTTTCATTACTAAAATCATTTCTGCTTGATTAGGTTTTGAGTTTTTTGGGTTATCACATAATTAATTAAGATTAATTTCATAGCCAATTTTTTTACTTTAAAAATAGTTTGTATAACTTAAAAGCTTCATCATTATTTTTTTCCTGTAGAGAAAATGCCATGGGGTTAATGCGTTCTCAGGTTGCTGTGAGAAACAATATTTCGAAGAGACGGAATACTACTGAAAATGATATACCTAAAATTCAGTCCTCTTCTGATTCTGCTATTAGACTTCCGAATACAAGTATTCTGAATTCAAATGTTGCAGATATAACTGAATATTTCTTTGATGTACCAAACTACATGATTTTAAACATATTTTTGTGCTATATTTTAGGATTTTAAAGTCGTACGACAAGAGCTAAAACTTCCTAAACTTCACCAATTTGAAACTGAAAAAAATTAAATTTTATGTGGAAATCTGACTATTTAAGTTAGTATCATTATTATTTTGTACATAAATGCTTTGCGTTTCAAAACTTTGTGAAAATATTAGATTAAGATAAAGCTGAATAAACTGACGTCTTAACAAATTCTATCAATATTATGCAAAAATATATATTTTGAATTAAAAATATCATTTTCAGTCATATTTAATTAAAATAGTGTTTTAATGCAGAATATACATTGGAAAATAACATATTAAAAAATTAGTGCTTTACGGGAATGATAAGTTCCTATTTTATGACTTCAGAAACTTTAAATGCGTTTTTCTCAGACTTTCAGTCTTGAAGGTATAAGTGTTTTCTAATCCCTCAGGTTTTTTCCTGTCCAAGATAAAGCCTTGATTTTTTTGTATATACTCCCAAACTTATGTTCTATAAAAGTTAGTATCGATTTAGGGCTGAGATCTCGAGTTATTTTTCTAAACAATGCTAAAGTTGATATTTTAAAAATTTTCGTGTTTTTTCCAAGTTTTTCTTGAAAAATGATTATTAAAAATCAACAAGGGAATAGATTTTCAAATCCATACTAACTTTTCTTTGCAATAACCTAAGAAACATAAATAACTTAAAATGACTAAAAAAATTTAAAAATTGAGTATTTTATAAGAGTTTGAAAAAACTTCAAAAATTCCCAATTTTTTAAAAGTGTAAAATAATGGCTGGTTAAATTGACTTTTTACTTACAGAATTAGCTTAACCCGCGATTACTCGCGCGGGGTGTTCTGAACACCCCAGCAACAAGAATACCCTCCCGGGATTCTAAAAAGAATCCGCAGAACCCCGATTTTTTCTGTAGCTGCACATTTTAGGTCCTTGAAACTTCAGGCTTGCTGCAATCCCTCTTTCCCGAACAAATGGAATGTAATAATCTTCAAAAGTTTATCTGGGGGCTGAGAACTCACGCGAGAAGTTGAGCATTTGTATACAGTCTGCTCTGAATGTTTGGAAAATGATTAAAAAATTATTTTTCTATACTTTCTACTATCATTATCTCATTAATTATAAAGTATATTTATTACTGGTATATACGTTATATATATATATATATATATATACTGGTTTATGAAAAAATATAAAATTATGTGTTTTAAAATGAAAATTTTGTATGTTTAGTTTAAATTAATGTTAGTCTCATTTGTATGCAATAAATTTAATAACTTTATTTGTATAACACTAAAAACATCTTGTACTTCATAAATATGTATCATAATGGCTTAATTTTATTTTCATAATTAAATACACGTGTTAAAAGTTTGGGGTGTTCTCTACACCCCACGAGTAACGACGGTAGCAAAAACAGGTGCGAGTGACCGCGGGTTAATAATATGATCTAAATATAAAACATCAATTGTTTTTACTGTAACTGTCTCCAAAAATTTTTTTTGAAAAAGAGTACCGTGTAGCCTTAAAAGACGAAATTTCAAAAAGTCTTGACTGTGCTTTGAAGTAAACACATTGTAACTTTATAATCTGAGGAATGAATTTGATTCATTTTATTATCTTCGAATAAGTGATTTTTTTCTTCAAATATTATTCTGTTATTTGAATTTAATTAGTATTTATATTAATTGCATTCTAATTAATTTGTGTATTGACTTTACTATAGTAATTAGTAAATAATAATTAGTGTACATACATTATTTAGAATTAATTAGTACATAATATTGATTATTAGAGTTATATATTATGTTTTATATTCGAAAATATGAATAAAGAGCCATTTTAATCATTCATTAATAAGTTAATAACTAAAATATGAGCATATGGAGTCTTCCTGAATATTTTAAGGATGCCTTTTGAACTAAAAAAGGAAACAAGTCAACAATTTGCGTTTCTCAATTTGAATTTCTATAAATCAAGCAATGCACAAACTACTTATACAGCTGTACATGACTCATGATTTCGCAAATTTTGTAATAAAACGGAGTTATGAATTTTGAGAGCATACAAACGTAAATAATTAACACCTTAATGAGAGCTTGTTAGCATCTAAGCGAACATAAGTGTTGTTGCACTTGAAATGTGCTGTGTGTGGATGCACTAATATACTTATATGAAGAGTTTATCTGTATAATAATAAAAGTTTGTTCCACGAAAACTAGGTTATCATCAATAAACAATGTTATAAAAGAATATGCATGTTAGTAAACTATTATGTTTGTTGAGTTCTGAAATGCCTTTTATTTTAGTAATAAACTAAAATTCTTTTATACTGCAATGAAAAGTGTTAAATATATTTTATATATTTATTTTAATATTTGTAGATTTTAATATATGTATAATTTTTAATAATGATATATTAATTATATTTTTATTTAATGTTAATAAATTATAGCACACGAAGTAAATAGAATTTTATAATAACTCAACTGATTTAATGGAATTATTTACATTAACGTTGGTGTATAGTGTTGAAATATGATATTGTCAATAAATTGATTTCCAATATGCGGAAATAATATGAATTACAAATAAAAAGATTTTTTCGTAGTCGCTTTCTGACAGACGTACGTTTCCGTAAGACTGCAATATTACTGTTATCAATAGAAATATATGGGTTATCCTCTTCGGGCTTCACATTGGTGAAATTCTTTCTATAATCTCTTGAACAAAATCAGGACTGGCCTCCTGTGTAGTGCTTAAATTTCTCAGTGGACTTAAGAACGATTTCAGAAATTAATTGTTTTGTTTAAGTTTTCACTAAGCCATTGTTTGATTCTCTGTACTCTTACAAAGGATCCTACAATTAATGTGTCATAAATGTTACATATTAATCATTTCAGATCACTTTAATTGTTTCTATCACGTAGTTTAATTATCATGCTTAGTATGGTGAGATCGATATATTTATATTTGCAAAGCAGGCAAGCATTTAAATAGAAGTTATAAAATTTGGGTTATTATCACAATTGGAAATTGTATTACATTTTTCTTCTCCAATAATGCAGTAATAAAAATAAATGAAAGAATTTGTTTTAGGATCTGAGTAGATTGAATTAAATTAAAACACGCCTTATTAAAAGAGAATATTTTTTCTTCCCAATGCGTGTTACATCGAAATCCTTTAAGGTATCCGACTACGTTCGGAACCGTGATTTTGAAAAAGCGTATAAATGGATAATATTTACGATATTTTGTGTCACTTAGATTAGAAAATGTATATAAAATTGTCTTAAGAATATTCTCACAATAAAAAATTATTTAAGTACAATATTTTGACAAAAAATGAACATAGAATGACCCATTTTCAAAATATTCTCCTTTTGTGAAAAATGCTTCTATTATAATAATATTTTGCCTATATATAGCTCAGACCTCTGTACAGAGGTCGAACTAAAATTTTTGAAATATATAACTTAGAAGTAGATTTATCCATATTTTACTACAACAGAGGGGAGAAATTTTAAGAAAAAAATGATGATAATTATTTCAATTGGTGGTAACTATGAAAATAATGTGAATTTTTCAATAATCCTAGTTCAGACTCTCTGGAGAAGTCTTTACATTATATAAGCGCGCGCGCGTGCGCGAATTCTTGTTATTATAGAAACTTTTTTATAAAAGGAGAACGTTTTGAAAAAAGGTTATTCTAAGTTAATTTTTTGCCAAAATATTGTATTTAAATAAATTTTTTTTTGTCAAAATGTTTTAAAACAATTTTATACATGTATTCTAATCTAAGTGACACTAAATATCATGAAGCGCTTTTTTAAAATCACGGTTCCGAACGTAGTCGGATACCTTAAAAGAAGTTCATGTAAAACAGAACTAGGTGTGTATGTTTAATTTATATGCAAAATCAGCAGCATTTTAGAGAAAAATATTGCTTAAATTTCCTGTTAATGGTATTTTAAAAAAAATTAATTTCCCAAAAAGTCATCTAAATCAGAGTATAGTCTTAATCAATTATAAGTTAACACAAGAAAAACCAATTTTTTACTTTTCATGTATGAATCGTCAAGTATTAAACTTTAGTTTAAATAATGAATATATTTTCTTTTTGTACACAAAAATAAAATTATAAGCTTTACATTGCGCAGATGAAACAAAATCTGGCTATTATGTTTCATTTAGCAAAGTGAAATTTCTCTTATACTGAGAAAAAAAAGAATCCAGATACTAAAATTTACATTTATAAAACAGAAATTGATAAACAGTTGAATGATTAATGAACGAAGTGTCTTAATTTTTTCTTATAATTCAGATTAAAATAACATTAACTAAAATGTACTCTTAAAAAGTTGAATTCCGTTGGACATTTATAACTGTAGTTTTTAACTAACATAATACTCGTATTAATAATATTAAAACAATATTTTTTTAAAGAATTTTTCATTTCAAAATAATTGTTGAACCTTTTTTACAATAAATACTGAATTTTCTACAGTTTTTGAACATAAATAATAAGGGAGTTACAATTATTTAGTCGAATTGTAAATATTATTTAAGGATTTTAAATAAAGTTGCACTACAGCCATACAATAAGCTTTTGGCGACGCTATTTTATAATTTAGAACCTGGTTTAGGATATCACTTTATTTAAGTTTAGACCACATCATCTGAGAAGAGTTTGAGATGAATTTCTGTGAATTATTTCCCATACCTTCTTTTTTATAGAATCAAGATTTGAGATAAAAATCCATTAACTACAAAGCATGAACCCATTAGATTAGCTTACGGCTGTCAATAAGATATACTACTAAGAAATTCAGTAAAATATATAATTTTTCTGATGGAAAACTTGCTTAGAAATCATAGCACATTCATTTAATTTATCATTTTCTGTTATCAATTATTACACTTTTACTAACAAAAATCTCTCAAGAAAAAGGATCGCAGGAAACTTAATAACGAAATGATTATGTTTGGCTTATTCACAAGTATAAAAGATAAGAGTTTTTTTCAATGAATTTATTTCACTCAGAGTGATTGCAACTGATGTTTCGATTATAATGTCAATGAAAATTCGGGTAGAAGATTAAACAAAGTTTGATTATATACATAATTATGATAATAGAAATAAAAATATCACATACCAGTAAGTAAAAAATGTAATTAAATATATATATGAGAACTGAATTAAATTTCTGTATCATTTTGAATATTTTTTAAAATGTCGAAAATCACTGAATATATTTAGAATTTTTGATAAACATCATGAGAGGTCTTAAGTTATTGAAACTTAAATTATTACTGTATCCTCCCTACAATACCTTGAATAATTGATATAAATCTCTTTTTTATAATACCACGTACTCAGTTAACTGAATGATTTGTATTTCCACGTGATCAAATTGTCTCGACCCGGAGGTCTCAGGTGTAAAAGAATTCGAAGAAGAAGCAGACATGATTCCAAAAATAGATACTTTTATTTTAGATCTAATTCTTTATGAATGATTTAAATCTTATTCCTTAACCTTGGGTGCAAACTTAATTTCAAGTTCTTAATATAACTTATGAGATTATTAAAAAAGACTTACTTAACTGTGGTCGGAATTCCTTCCTTCCTGTACCAGTCCTTCTCGAACAACGACAGCTTGGAATAGATCCACTGCAGTTTTCTTCCACAGTTCCGAGTAGATTCCACACTAGACTTCCTAATCGCAATTCAATTTCTACTATTCCGAGATTTCACGATTAACCTCACACCCCTTAATGTCAGGGTTTAAATAGCATTTATATCTGCAAAAAATCAAGTCATCTCTCCGGAAAGCTGTTTTTAAACTAAAATCACAGTCAAAGATTAGTTTCCCCAAGAGGATTAGAGCAAAAGTTCCACGGATAGAATCCGTCACAAAATGGCTTACATTATGGAAGAAATTATATACACTGTGGTACCCCTTGCCTGGGGGTACCATCTCTTCATCTACGCAACCTAGATTTTTGGGAGAAAATGATTGATCACCCAAGTTCTCCATAATAAATCCAATTTATTATTATTGAAATATATTTATCAACACAAGTCTTACTATAGGAAGGCAATCAGGATTGATGTAACGTATTCCTAAATTCTAAGTAAATAGCGCCTAGAATCCTAACCACTTATCTTTAAGCAAAGTTATTCTATAAATCTCTATCTTCCTTAATATCTTTAACTCGCTAAAGCCCGTTCTATAATTACGCTTCTAAGTTTAATGTCTTACCTACAGCTCACAGCATTCAGCATCTCAGCTTCCTTTCTCCTTCTTCCTCGTGATTACAAAACCTTCACTATAAATCTACTAACTAATCTGAATATTGCGGTTTTTTCTTGAGAGGATTGGCTGTGAATTAACTGAATGCTGGCCCCAAAGATTCCCTAAGAGGATTAATAGGAAAAACGCGGTAAAGCCCCGTCACAACACTGCATTCGAAATGGCCGAATTCTACAAAAATAGTATATGATTTAAAATGATTTACATGCAATTAATAAATAAAAATGTTTTTAAGCAGTACTTAATTTCTAGCATTCAATGCCATGTGGACTTTTTCAGAAAGAGGTAAAGTATTATTATTATTTTTCGATTCTGGTAAGATATTTGAAAATTATTTTTTGGCATACTGCTCACAATTTTTTCTAATTTACTTTAGGTAATTAGTATTTTTTTTTTTTTTTGCTATAATCTTTACATTTAGCCCTTAATCTTTCAGAAGGATGTTACTGAAATTTTACACAGTTAATTTTTTTTTAATGATTCTTTTAAAATTTAGGATTAATATTGCAAAGAAATGTTGCATTCAGTCTAAACATGTATAAGTTACATATTGAACATGCTATTCTTCATGTCTTTTTCTTAAGGTATGCACAGAAAATTTTAAAGAATTTTTTACAAAAAAAATGAAAGATTACTTTGAAATTTTTTAATTCGTATACCGGACTGATTAATCACAAAATTTTACAGCCACGTAATGACAAAGAATAAAACGAATAAAAATACCTTAAATTAGTTTTCTTCATAAACCTTAATCTTTAAAAAGAACTTAATTTGGGATATTTTACATTCATTATATTTCCGAATAACCACATCTTTTTCCTCGAATAATTTGTTATAAAATTTAATTTATTAAAGTATAAAGTACACTAAGAGGCAATATATATAGTTCTGATGGGGTTTCAAGTGATTTTTTTTTACAATTTGCTGTAGTTTACTAAGAAAAATGCAAAATGATGAGCTTCATAGTTTAGTAATTTAATTATATTTGAAGTAGGGCAACACATTTAATGAATGCAGCAATAAGTACTATAGCATCGTGTTCAAATACTTTTAAAACTCTACTGCGAGGTATCATCGTTGCATAAACGTAAATCTTGTTTAAATTCAATTACAGAAGTTTCGAGCTTATGGAAACCTAAAATAGAAATGTTTAATTAATCACAAATAAACTCAAGAATATCTCAACTGCATTAAAGTTCAAAATGGATTACTCATTTGTTTCCGTTTATCTCGTGTACACCTTTTCACTTAAATGATAATCTATTTCTGATCAGATCTATTCGAATTTAGTGAAGGAATTAGTCTAAGACACGTCATGCGATTACATTTGTCAAAATGTTTTCATAGTATTAATTACGTAAATTGATTCACGAATAATTATTGTTGGAAGCTGTAACATAGGTTTAATATGTAAAAATTCTTGTGCGAGAATTCAATAGAAGGTTTTAAAATATTTAAAGCAAAAAATGGACATAAGAAATTTAATTTTCTCTTTTTAAAAGAGTTAATCTACCTACTCCTCTTAAGTAAAATTCACTAGTCATAAAAAATTTAACGAGTTACCAATAATTAATTGAAATGAATCTGAAATTTTCTTTTAGTTCTAAGCTAAGTGTTGATGAAATGAATGATTATGAACAGAAAAAATTTAGAATTCCGTTTAATTTCATTCCTAGTCTTTATGAAATACTATTAAAATTGCATTTCTCATGTTGTTGAATTTTGTTGGTTGTGAACTTAATTCCATTACAATATTTTATATATTTAAGTAATAGTTTATGTAATCATTTTACTATGTACTGAATTATACTGCAATTCTAAATTAATGCTAAACAATAAATAAGAATATTGCAAGACAGTACAAGTCAAAGTAGAATAGCAACAGCAACGTAATACCAAACTCTTAGGCTTAGGTGTAAGATTGCAAGGTCAAGCATAGTTTCAGTACACTTACCTTTCTTTTCAATTGTCTATATAAAAAAACTAAAATAAGTAGAAACATAAATTTAACTTCTTTGTAAAAACTAAAGTAAATTTCTAAAAATATAAAACCCCTAACATAAATATATGTTAGGGTTTTAAAAGTCTTAACAGATACCGATAACATTAAAATATTTATTTATGTATTCAGTTGTATTTTGCACTAGACGTGACCCTTTTTTCAGAAATGATTTTTGTTTTAATTGCATCATTAAATTCACACCAAGAAAGTTCTGAATTAATTTTAACATTTGGAAGATGTTTAGCAGTAGATAGTAAATGTATAACTCTTTATATAAACCAAATGATCCCCGTAGTCTAAAAAACTCTCTTAACTAGAGCAGATGTTCTAGGCAAAGAAATCGCCTACTAAAACGTTTTAGAGAAATACTGCAACATTAAATATCAGTCTTTTGAAACGCATTAACCCTTTATCTACTGACTGTACTGAAGTACCACTCACTTTAAAATCGCATAGAATAACCATTTTTGTGAATACTCTGACGATACTTAGCAGGAATATTTTTTGAAATCTACTCTTACAATACACATGACAGCATGGGTTCTATGATGAGTATTTTAGCGGTGAAGGTGAATAGTTTTATAGCAGAAATTGCGTTTTCAGCTGACAGCATTTTCAGTGGATTGCGAAGATTGTCATTTTAGTTCCAAAAAAGTAGTTAATGTCAAAAGTTAAGTGTCTTATTTTTTATGTTAATGAAGACCTTAGGAAGCGATTCGACTGTTTATTTTAAGTGAATAGTGTATATAATTAATTTTACAGTCCAATATCTTTAATAAATTAATTAGCTCTAACGGATTAAATTTCCCAAAGCTGAGTATTTTTTGTTTATGTATATCTCTTAATTTTCAATGTAGGGATTCAAAAAAATATATTGCATGGAAAAAACTGCAGTAAATCATAATGCGGTACACAAAAGGGTTAAAAATTTGTTTCCACTTCTCTTCAATAGTATACTTGTTATTTTTTCAGAACTTGAACCCCAACCTAACCTTCGGTTTTATATAAATTGATTCAGTAATGTTCATACATCAAATAGGTCATCTGTATTTATTGAATCTTTTAAAAATTCATTTACAAACGTGATAGTGCAGTGATACATTGTCGCGTTACTTCCTCCTCGAGTTGGTTGAGGTAGAGATCTCGTTGATTGTTGAGGGTCCCGGGGGGGAATTCGAACGCATTAGGGGTTGAAAAAGCCATTAAATCAATCTCAAAAGGACTCACAACAGATACTCACAATAATTTACTATTATTAATTTAACGCAGCGTTTCCCAAACTGGGGGAGTACCCCCTTGGGGGACGGGATAATCCTACGTGGGAGGCAGGAGCATATTATTGAAAAGACGAAAACAAAAGGTTATTTAAACAAATAATAATTTACTGAAAGGAAGAAAAACAAAATACATTCTGACATAATAAAAAATAAAATACACATTTACACTACATAATGTATTTATATATGTATCAGTTCTGCAAAATGTATTTGATAATTATCTTAGTATTGTTTAATTCAGAACAAGTTTAATAATTACCAGTGACCTCATGAGAGTAAGTCATGCAAAAAATTATATACAAAATTTAATATTTATTTTGATAATTTGTAAGGCTTATAATTAAAGTCGTATTGTAGTTTTAGCGTCAAAGTATATTATTATTGAATTCAGTACATTGTTATTGTAAGAAAAAGGGGGCGTTTAAAATTATGGTTGAAAATTGAGGCGTAAATATTGAAAGTTTGAGAAGCATTGATTTAACGTTAAACCAGATTACGCGATATGTTGACAAAACAAACAGAATAATAAGAAATAATGCATACTTATCTTTTAATTGAGATAAAACCTCAGAAACTTGCCCACTAGAAAACTTCTAATAGCGGCTGGAATTCAGGAATAAGCGACTATAATTCAGGCAGTACTATCGTGGCTATATTGTCCATTTATATCTATTCACTATTTTACTGACTATTTATATGGTATTTAGTACTGAAGTTCGTTTGTGACGTTGAGTTGTTCCAGCTTAAAGTGCCACTTTGGCTGGATGGAAATAAATACAAGTTAGAGAAGATAGACCTCGTGAATAGTCCATTGTTACAACATTAGAGTGAATGGAATTAGAAATTATCATTTGTATGGGCACAATAAGAACTACAGATTATAGAAGTGTGTTTTTGATGAATCGGAACACATTAGTGTAGAAAAGGTTTTAAAAAATGTATCTTTTCCAACACATAAACTTCAAACGTGAAGTTAATAACAGCGTGATAATGAAACTTTATGAAAGGAATTTGTGAAAGGATGTGGCAAATGGTATGATACACCCAGCTTTAGCAAGAAAGATCATTATTACCAAAGTATAAGACTCTTTTTTCGCTAATTCTAGCGAGGAAAGTGTAATACAAGATAAAGTTATATTTCTTACTAAATATTAATAATTTCTTCATTCTTTATCTCAGGGAAAATAAAACTGTTTCCCTTATTTGAAGAAATTTTTAAATATGGTTTTCGGTGATTAATGATTAATTTGCTTGTTTACGGTTCATTCAAGTCGTTTGTGTGTTCCTGTGATTCCCCATGCTACATTCTAGAATTTTGGCAAAGATCTATTCATGCACTCTGAGTATTGTTTACACACATTAAAATGTTTATTAAATTCCACATAATACTCTATTCTTCATCCGAAAATCTAAGAATATATTCGAGCAATGTAGAGCAGTAAATTGTGATAAGGGTATAAAGACATCGGTTTTACAATAAGTGAAAATTTTTAGCGCATGCAATATTTTCTGTATTAAAAAGAAAGTAAACACATTGAATCGAAAATATTTGTTTCTAGATGATTATGCAAATAAATTTTCTCGAAATAGAGAGAGAGAGAGAGAGAGAAAACTCAACTCGGGTATATTTATTTACTTATACAATTATCTGCAGTTCATTGATTAAATACATGTATCGGAGACCTTAATCCAGCTGAAAGTAGTTTCAATCTGAATTTATTCTCACCGCTTTTCTGCGTTAATTTCGTAAAAGAATCTCTTTTGCAATATACTCAATTACAACGCAAAGACATTCAGAAAGTGAATTAATTGTAATGTGCATATCTGTATAATGAAATTTACAATTGCACACCTATAAAAATTATTGCAAGATTATACAATATATGGTATCATTTTTACAGTTTTGTGTTTTTTGAAATATTACATAGAATGGAAATTGACCCATATAATTTTATAACATAAGAAAAAAATGAATATAGTAAATATATATACTCTAAATAAGTTTTATAGCGGAAATAATTATCATTTTCTGTTACTAGAAATAACATTTTAAATGGTAAAAGTTCCCTCAAAAATAGTTATCTTCTTTTAAAGAATTTATTCTTAAGGTATATCCGACTACGTTCGGAACCGTGATTTTAAAACAAGCGCATAAATGGATAATTTTCACAATATTTAGTGTCACTTAGATTAGAATACATGTATAAGATTGTTTTAAGGACACTTTGATAAAAAAAATTATTTAAATACAATATTTTGGCAAAAAATTAACTTAGAATAATCTTTTTCCAAATGTTCTCCTTTTGTGAAAAAATGCTTCTATTATAATAATATTTTGCCTGTATATAGCTCAGATCTCTCTACAGAGGCTCAACTAGAATATTTGAAAAGTTCACATTATTTTCAGACTTACAACCAATTGAAATAATTATCGGCGGTTTTTTTTAATTTCTCCCTTCTGTTGTCGTAAAATATGGATAAACCCACTTCTAAGTTATATATTTCAAAAATTCAGATGTATCAACGTAATTTGTGCACCCCTGTTCAATTAAAGGGAAATATATCTTATGGTACATGAATATTTTCAAAGAAATGCAAAAACTATCATATGTAGTTCAGAATCGACTTTTTTCAGACCCACAGCTATGATCAGGACATGACATCGACGGGAAGAAACAAGAACTGATTGGTCCGCACTAAACGCAGTTTGACATGAAGACCACATATACCAAACATCTTTTGTGTATATTAAGTTGAATGATTTTAATTTACTTGATTATTAACGTCAAAAAATTAGCATTTAATTTTATAATAAATGTTGAACTGATATGACGCATTTTTCATATTGCTAAATTTGAGTTTCTCCATCATTAATATATAAATTATTAACAACATTTAAAAGTCGAACATTAATTTTATTCAGGAACAATTTTTAAAAAGTATGTTTGCTTATTCAATGTTTAATAAAATCATGTAGAGCCTAACGGATAACTTCCTATTAGAATTATTGTTTTATCCTAGCATTTCCTTTACCATCAATTAAAAAAAAATGTTGCTTTTTCAATTCCTACTATTAGCTCGCATTGTCTATATATATATTTATTTATATATTTGTATATTTATTTATTTATCTTGGTGGAATTTTCAATCGTTAATAAAATACATTTTAAAGCGCTAAATTAAGCTGAAATTTTATATACACGATCATTTTGGATGACAATACAATAATTTAAATATAATTAATAAAATTAATTCATTAAGACTAATTATTTAAAGAATTACAAATACAGCCACGTTGGCGACTTAGCGACCCTTTTGACGACTTGTGTCAAAACTTGAAAAGGTTTTTTTCTCATGTGTTAAAGCATTCAGTCGGACTGAAATTAAAAGGACAATACGATACTTTAATGATAATTACAAAAAACTAATTACCATTAATGTTGTGATTCTGTCCTATGTATATACATATTTATATTAATTGTAACTATTTAATAAAAAGTAGCTAAAATAAAATTTTTCGTTGTTGATCTAAGTAGGAATTGACTTAAAAACTATTTTTTTATATTACTTGTTTAGCATATTATTGCTAACGTTTTTTTTTTCTACATTTTTTTTACCACGGGCGTACGATTTCTATTCTCTCTCTCTCTCTTCTGAATCTATTAAACGTATTTTTTTGAAGTCTTATAAAAAAAAATATAAAGCCTAAAACTAGTTTAAGTTGACAAAAATAGAATGTTGTCTAAGTAAGCTTTATAAATAAAGCTATTCCTGCATTAAAATATATATAAGTACTGTATATAATACTAAAATATATTACTTTACATTCAAAAATAAAAATTAAACTTCGAACAACTGTTACGGAATTCTTATAATAGTTCTAAGCTAGTGATTACAATTAAGTACAGAAACTCCTTTTTATATGTTCGTTTTTAAGTATTTTTTTCCCTTTCTTTCCAGTTGGGGGCATGCGATTGGCGAGACTAGAAGTTCCTGGAGCCGTAGTCATAGGGGAGAATGTTTGGCTCAAGTGCGATTTTGATTCTGGAAGGGGACGAACTATATTCGGTCAAATGGTATAAGAACAATGTCGAATTCTATCGCTACCAACCGAGGGACAGACTCCATGGACAGATGTATGAGCTCTTGGGAGTGTATGTCGAAGTAAGTCGTTCTGTGAACTGAAAATGAAAAAAAATCTTCCGAAACAGATACAAATCGATTTAGGACTTTTCTATTTTTACTTTCAAAAAGTTTATACGATTTTAAGTCAATTCATTGCGTAAAAAGTTCACTTTTAAAGGGTTTTTGACTTCTGATAGAATTTTAAGTATTTAGATTATAATGATTTGGCAGTGAAAGATATATATGTATACCGAAAAACATAAGAGGAGAAATCCTTTTTTTGGGGTATGAAAGTAAATTAAATTCATGATATAAACCAGATTAAAATTAAAACCATTCACAATACATTTAAATTAAATAAATTGAAATATCCTCTACAGTCAATGGAGTCTGTTGAAGGATATGGTTGTTAGGTTTTATATTGAGAATCAAAGTAAGAAATATTTAATTCTCCTTAAGGTATTATTAAATAATGTAAGGATAACTTTCAATTAAGAATGACGTGCCAGATATAACTTATCTGAATATTATAACAAAAAACAAAACGTACTGCCAGAGAATCTTCTGGCTAGAAAACAATTCTTCATAAGAATAAGAAACCTAAAATGGAATGAAAATTATTTCTCTTTCTTGTTTTTCACCTGATGAATTGAGGAGACAAACTTAATATAAATTATGAATTTTTCCAAGTTTAAAGGGAAAATTCAAAATTTGTGTTTGTATTTTAATTTTAAACTTTGCAGAATATATTTTATTTTGGTAGTGGGGTATATAAATATAATTTAATTAAATTGCATAGACTATATGAAATTATAACTCGGGGGACTGAAAGCCATGGAATTAATTAGGTAAAAGAGAATTGATACACCATCATCGGCCTAAGATTAAGTGATTTATTCCTAAATTGTGATTGTGAAATTTGGTTTAATTCTGTAACATAAAGCTGTTTTTTAAATTAAAAAAAATCAGATATGTTATATACAATTGATGATTATGATAATTATAAGTGTTCAATTCAAAAACAGAATTTCTTTTCTCCTATAGTTGTCCAAATCCAACGCTAGCCACGTTTTCTTGAAAAGAAGTGATTTAAACACTGAAGGTACGTATGGATGTGAAGTTTCATCTGAAGCGCCGCACTTTAAGACTGTTAAAGCTGAGGATGAACTGAGAGTGTATGGTAAGTGAATTATAACTTATGATCTATTTCATATCCACTACTTTAACAGGCACATAACAGCGAGATCTATATTTAATGGCTAACGTAGAAGTAAATCATAGATGCAGAAACGATGATAGATTAACTGTAAAATATCATTTTAATAATAGCAAATTATATGTATATGTAAGGGTTGACCAAATGAAAAGTAGACATATGCGATTGCGTCAGAATGAGGTCAGCTATAGCAGAGCCACTAAACAGGAACTCGAAGGACGGTAGGAAATATACACCACATACCATGTTTAACAGTAAATCCAGTTAGTGGTAGAGGAAATTAATCGAAAGTAAAGTTGTGCCATATAAGGATACGTTCAGGACGGAGTGAGTGAGTGAATATTAACGTCGCACTGTTCAGATACACGAAGGCTTTTGGAAGCGGACCACGTAATTTTGAACCATGGTCAAATGACATGGACGACACCTGAGCTGGCACCCCTCTCTCCTAACTATCACACCATATCAACGGGAGGTCGTTTGAGCTCTCGACAGATTTAACGTGCATCGCTCCTCTACACGGCGGGTCTTTAGTTGTACTGGGCTCAAACTCGTGACAAGGCCAGCCACGATCTGATACCTTGATCACTCGGCTACCGCGGCCACACGTTCAGGACGG
Source organism: Trichonephila inaurata madagascariensis (assembly GCA_019973955.1). Lineage (NCBI taxonomy): Eukaryota > Metazoa > Arthropoda > Arachnida > Araneae > Nephilidae > Trichonephila > Trichonephila inaurata. Next base: position 362,550 of record BMAV01018461.1, read on the forward strand.
AACAAAGTGCATTAGTACTGTTTTCTGATAACAGGAGGTGAAATTAATGCGAACATCTATCACTGAATATTGGCAGTCTATGACGAACGTTGTTTTGGTTGAATGTCTTGGAACAGTTAATGCAAAAGTTTTCGTGAATGCTATATCGGATCGCCCTAACAATGGCTCCGTGTCTCCCGTGAAACCAAGAAAACTTTAAGAAAATCCGTTGGAAAATGTTAGAACACCCACCATACAGTCCAGATTTGTCACTCTGTAACTTCTAAGCTTTTAGGCCATTTAAGGCAATATTACGTTTCTATTTGGACAATGAATTGAAGGAATTTGATCAGGACTTCCTCAAGAATCAACCACGTTCTTTTTAGAGTGAAGACATAGACCAGCAGCCGAAACGATGGGACCTGTGTTACAACCCCCAAAGTAATTTCTTTTGATTTCCAATAAAATCATTCTTTTTACTGTGCTTGTCCACTTTTCTCTCTCATGTGGGTAATCCTCATATAAGTATAATCATATATAATGATCTATCCTAGACTTAGTCAAAGTGACAGCACATCAATAATAATTTAATCATAAAAATTTATCTTAGATTCTGTTAAGCAGGTTAATAGTATCCTAGATTTTGTCATGGTGGCAAATTGACATCTCATATCTAATGACAGTGATAAATCTATATCACATTTGAAATAATATTTATTATTTTAAAAAGTAATAACCCCATTATATATTTATATATTTTAGTCATTACAGAAAACTATATTTACTAACTACTATTACAGCCATTATAATAAATCATAGATAACAAAAATTGGTAAACAATGGAAATAAGAATACTGAGAACATGATCGTAGCAAAAACGTAGATCTCAGATGGAATCATGTGTTCATAGTGATAATTCATACCGTTGTGTTATATCATGGACACATAAATGAGTGCTGAAAAAGAGAGTTTTAAATACGTATTTCTAATTTCTGTATGATACTATTTATGAGAGAAATATGCTTTTAACTATTAATAAAACAAAGCCCCAGAAAATCAGAAAAAAATCTAAAAACTTTATTAATTTGAAAACCATTCGATTTGAATAAATGGACTTCAATTTTCCGTAGTGATATAGTGAAAATTAAGCAAAATTAATTCCTTAATTATCTAAGTTAGATTTTCTTTAACTATTATTACTTCTCAGCCATCATTACACATTGTTTCCTACAGGAATTACTAATAGGTTTGTGTGACAAATGTTTTTAAAAAAATTCAATCTTTTTCTGTTGGATTGTACGTTAGTATGTGAGGCAGCAAGGCAACAGTACTCTAGTCGTTAATGCAACTAATTAAGTGGTTGGTAGAGAAAGTGACTCAAACCTTCGAGTCTAGATTTCGTCCTAGATCTGTCTTGTGAAGCTATTGGGATTGCTCTACGGTGAATGGGATGATCTGATGTAGAAATTAAGAAAGCAATGCATCTATTCACATGCTCCCCTCATATATATATATATTTAAAAAGTGACATACCAAGAATAAGTTAACCGAATTGGATGAAATTGTGTAGGCACACATTTAATGATAGAATATGTAAATGTGTGTGTGTGTGATTCAATATGGTGGCCAGTAAATGACTAGCTAGAGCTTAGAGGAATAGTGTGTAAGAGGACATTTCTAGCTAAGTCAAAACATCTACCTAAATGTCACTTCATCAACTCAAGTAAATTATACCAGTGCCTCGCGGACGAATTCACGAAGAGTATGAGTAATTATTTGAGAAAAAGCGTAATTAGACTAAAGAAAGCTGGCTGGTTAAATCGTGCGATAGTTCGACATTTGGGTCGAACCGATGATACCATTCAACGATGTTGGTAGGCATGACTAGACTCATAGCGATATAAAACGTTAAGATACTTGCGGTTGACAGAAAGTTACGACAGAACGCGAAGACACTGTGATTGTTCAGAATTTATTCCCAGTCTCTAATGCGCCCTTATCAATTATCCAATCTGAGAACACCAGATACTGCAATGACCATCAAATGGCAACTCAGAAAAATGAGACTGCGTTCTTGCAGGACATTGCACCAGCAACATTATCAAGACCACATTCAACTGGAATTTTAAGGAGTGGATTAAAATTATTTTCAGTGATAAGTTCTGTTTAGAAATGAGTCCCAATAACCAGCGAAGATGCGTCCAAGACAGTGATGGGATACTCACTTTACTACTAACTACCACATTGTCAGAAAAACCAAGAGTTTCGTTTGGTAACCCGACTTCTTTGGTTGACATCCGCGACACATTCACAAGTATGGCGGTACGTTGACGATATTTTACACCCTTTGATGTTGCCCTTCTTTTCACTGACCAGTAGGCTTACATTTCAACGAAACAATACTCTGTATCCTCCATGGACGTCACTTTACTGCTTGTCGTTGTTTTTTCCAACATTTCCTGGGTAGCGAAATCACCAGATCTCTCCCCAATTGAGCATGTTTGGGCTTTAATGAACAGGTGTCTGACCGCTCCATGCATTGCACAAATCTAACCTAATGTAGGCCATACAATCTTACTAAAAGACATTCGAAAACTGTACGTCAATGTCTAATCAGATAACAGCTTGTATAAGAGTCAAAAGAGGACTAACGCATTATTGATTAGCTTTTCCCCCCATTCTCTTGTAGCTACATTTCTGAATAAAATACCAATTTCTAAAATCCTGTTGGCGTTTCGTTTTTAATGCATGTATATAACTTATGCCGATTTTCGTCCCATCCTGAACTCAATTCTTTCTTGGCGCGTCGATTTTTATGTTATATACATACATAATTTAATATCGTCTAAGTCTACTTTCATTAAGCTTACCACACACACACACATTTGAGAAAAACAAATATATACAGAGTTTTAAAGCCAGATGTTTCCTTATCAGATCTCCTAAAATTTTTTGATGAAATATAATTTCTTAAATATTATAAATATTTTAAGGCAGAATTACGATAGAAATCGAGGAAGATGTTATTAAATTAAGTTTGTTGTTCGAGAACATTTAAATCAAATTTGTACTTAATTCTCAGATGTATCTAAAATTGCTTTTAGAGAGAAAGAAATCAGAAAATCTTCAACTCATACAAAGATAAAATGTTTTCAAACCATTTTACAGTGCAAAATGATTAAAAATTATAGCAGAATAAATAACATTTCGAGAAGATCAGAACTAAAGAGAAATGGTTGAAAATTACAAACTTTATCAAGAACACCAATAATATTAGACAGAAATTGTTTGCAGAATTTCTAATATGTTTTGCTCTCTCACTAGTTTTGAAAAAGTTTATATTACATTATTTTAATTTTAAATAATTTACTTCTAAATATTAAAATTATAATTTTTAATAATTTATTTCTGAAATTCTGGTTATATTAGAAATTTACTACTTGGGATCTTTAAGATATTCCAACCATGAATTATGCGTAGTAAATTAGCAATTAGGTAGTAAAAATGTAAATAAATATTACTCTGACTTAAATAAATTCACTAAAATTAATTATGAAATAAAATGTTTTTCTCTTTAATTTTTTGAGAAGTCTTTTGCTTGAAACAAGTTTAACTGTGACTTAAAAAATGCAGTGTATTTCGTGGAAACAATTTGTTTTTCAAAATAAATTAATATTAGCAATATAGTTATTCATTCTGGAAAATATATATAAATTAAAATTTCAGCTCACATAAATTTTTGGATGTTTTTTAAAATTATTTTCAGCTTATGCAAAAAATTATTTGGAAATATCTATAGAAAAAGATATTACTGAAAGAGATACGTACTAAGTATGTTGTTTATTTTTCATTAAACATATTTCAGTTTTACAAGAATTTTCATTATGATTATGTGTCTCCAATTTATACAGGGCTGCGGTAGCCTAGTGGTTAAGGTATCGGACCATGGCAGGCATGTCATGAGTTCGAGCCCCGTACCACTAAAGACACGCCGTGTAGGGCAGCGATGCGCGTTAAATCTGTCGAGAGCTCAAACGTCCTCCTGTTGGTGTGGTGTGGTAGTTAGGAGAGGTGGTCGCCAGCTCACAGGTGTCGTCCACGTCACTTGACCATGGTTTAAAATTACGTGGTCCGTCGCCAAAAGCCCTCGTGTAGCTGAACAGTGCGACGTTAATATTCACTCACACACTCCAATTTACACAAATCTGCTATACATGCTCAACGGAAAATGTTTTGAATAACAATTATTTTTGAATTCCTTATTAAACCTTTTTTGAGGAAAAAAAGCATTTAAGTTGTATTTATAATTACAAATAAGTACAAACAATAATTGTTTCACCTTTGTTGCTTTTAAAATTAAAAAAAAATCCGAGTCAATATCATATAAAAGTTCTTCATAATGTAATATAAAAGTTTTAAAAAAGTTTAAAAAATAAGTGTTTAAGTTCATGTTGATATTACTATAATTGTACAGCATTACTTTTTTTTTTATGAAAATAGCACATCTAACAATGAATTTAAACTATAAGTATATATGCACATAAATATATATAAATATAAAAAATTAACACAAGTACTGTATAAAGTTTAAAATAAAACTGAATTATTTGAGTTAGGTGGAGTTTATAAAAGTATTTTAAGCCCTTCTCTAATAAGGTTAAACATACTGAGGTGCATTCATAAATTAAAAGGAACACATTCTCAAAAAATAAGCTTATGTTCAAATATAATTTCTATATATTAAAGCATCTTCAGCTTCGCAATAAAAATCAATATATTTTCTTACAGTTTTGTTACAAAGTTACAGATAAGGTAAATTTAATTCAAGCGAAATTATAAACTTTAAATAGTTTCTCGTTGTGAATTATTTTATTAATAAGTAGCTAAAATGGTGAAATATATTTCTATATGAAAATGAAGAGTATGTAGTGTATTCAGTACGAAGGAGCATAGGATTATATATTTGGAAATATGTTACATGCTTTAATATTCCAACCACTTGAAATTTTATATTTTCGATGTAAATCTGAATAATTTTGTATGAAATTTTTCTTTAAATCAGCCAACTTATACTTATAGTATGAAGGCTTATATATATAATTCTACAAAAATTATACTATGTATTATGTTATTCGTGGGGAATACATGTAAAATAATTTTTTGTAATGTTTTATTTTGTTGAAGACTTCCATTTCGCGTATTTATTTAAAGTTATATCTTAAGTAAATTTTATTGAATCCGTGTATCAAATATTTATGTATTAGAAAAATCTGCTGCATTGCAGTTACTTTAACATTTTATCACTAACTGTCATTTAAAACTTTTGAAGAAGTTTTAAATTCTAAACCAACGATAATATACATAATATTTAAGCGAATTTATTTATAAAAATACAAGCAGTCCAGTTTGTTCTATACAATTATCTACACTTAGACATTTTTTTATTAAAAAACTAATATAGGATGCTAAATTGGGAAATATTAAAATAATTTGTGGTTGTAGAGTAAATAGCGGGAAAATATTAATAAGGGATTGGGTATGCTAAAGGCAAATCTGTTACAGTATGATCAGCAAATTGTAAATACAATGAAATAACATTCTAATCCGATTTTCTCTCATGTATTAACCATCCCACAACGGGCATTGTAGAGATCGTGTTTGTTTTTTTTCTATACAAATTCTCGGGTCACGCTGTTATGGTGTTGCACATAAATAGCGAATGAAAATCTTCCAAAATTTGCATTGTACAAAAAATTTTAAAAAAATACGCCTATGTTTAGAGAATCAGAGTGAAATTCAAAGGTATATGCACCAATCTAAGAATATATATGTGTGTGTATGAATTATATTCGCATTACAAACACATACAGTAAAATAAGAAGTTCAGATTGTTTTTGTAGTAGATGACCTTAGCAATATTCAATGTTTTATTCGTATGTATCAATAAATAGGAAGTGAACGTTTATTCTGTATTCTATTCAGCAAACCTTTATTGACTGCGACACTACGTGATAGAATTCTGTTGTTTTTTCTTTAAATACACACAATATCTGAAGAATACAAAGGTCACCCTTTCTCCACTAAAATCATAGCTCTTCGAACATTTTTATGGCTGATTGCTGCAAAGAGTAGTATATATATATATATATATATATATATATGCATATGTATGTATATGTGTGTGTGTAATAATATATTCAATTTAATTTAATCTAAACAATTTTTCTATTTGTAATGGTCCTGACCTTCAGGACTCGAGCGCAAATAATTAACTAGCTTAGCCGCATAACACAGGCTAATCATAACGTATCTCTTGAAAATTAACACCTTATATTTTTAAAGTATAATCGCATGAGAATCTACAGAAAATTGATTATCGGTCAACAAGACTGCTTCATCAATACCAGCCATATTACACCAAACATCTAAATAATGATCCAGATAAAGAAATTTCTTACAGTGCCCGCGTATATATATATTAAACATATAGCGTAGTTTCAAAGCCATAGTTTTTAAACTATAGCTTTAATTTTATATTTCTTTATAAGTAACCATGCAGTATTTTACTTAAAAATATACATTTATTTGAATTTTCTTTTCAGTTCTTCCTAAAGAGCCACCAGTCATTGAAGGAGCAGATTCGATGTATGAAGTGGGTGACAGAGTAAATGTAACTTGTAGCTCTGGACCCTCTAAGTGCACAATCTGAGCTGGTTTTATAAATGGGAAAACAGGTAATTGTTTAAAAAATATGTGACTCTTTTGTAAAAAAATCCATGCATATTTGTAACGTTGTGACATAGTCATCCGCGATAGTATGTCTTTTTGGTCCCAAGCGGGT
>BMAV01018462.1:11793-23117 GCA_019973955.1 Trichonephila inaurata madagascariensis
TCCACATCATTATTTTAAATTTCTTACACAACTGGGGAATCACGTGCATCTTAAACATTTTTTTTAAAAAAACATGCAATTTTTCTCCAACGATTAATCATTATGTTCAAATATTTGACAGATTATCTTGAAGAAAAAAGCTATTGTCTTACTTTTCAAAATTGTTTATTCTTAATTAATTTGAAAAATTTCCTGTTTTCCTTAAAAAAATACTTTTGCGTGTTTAGCTTTTGATTATATTTTTCTTAGTACAGTCTTCCTTAGAAGAGACAGAATGAAGCCTAATAAAATTTGATTGCAATGACAAAAACGTTTTCAGAATTATTCTTCATAATCTTAACAAACAATGTTAAGCAATATTTGAAATAAATTACCTATTGTAATATCTTCTTTCATTGATTTCTGCGTATAGAATGAAAGGAACATGTGTGTTTTGATTACTGGAAATCTGTGAAATAATGTAAGGAATTTCATTGAGAATGAAAACCATTCCATGTAAAAATGAAAAAACAAACAATTTTCTTCAATTAATATTATGTAATAATTAGTCATTTTTTTCAATTCACATGAATTATTTATTTCAGAGTTCATATGAATCCTTAATTCCAATTCACATTAGTTATCAATATTAATTCATATGAATTATTAATTTCGGTTCATATGAATTCTTAATTCCAATTAATATGAGTTATTAGTTTCAATTAATATGAGTTATTAGTTTTAATTAATATGAGTTATTATTTTCAATTAATATGAGTTATTAGTTTCAATTAATATGAATTTTCCTCTGTAAGAAAGTAAGACACTCGAAATTTTGAAGAAAAGCAAAAAGTTTTTCATTCTTATCCAAAACTTCTTTTATGAGCATAATTTTGTTTTTAAAGAAACACAAAAACAGTTGAATCAAAAAAATTTTACAGCCTTTAACAAAAAATTAAAAATTATTTTTAATTTTCATTCTAAAAGTTTGTAAAAGAGTAGATGGGCAATATATTCTTACAAGAAAACCAGTAATTTAACAAAAAGTATTCTTTCCATTGAAGCCCGGTGGCTGAGTGTTAACGTTTCGCGCTTCCGCACCGCAGGTTTGGTGTTCAAATCTGGAGCTGGGCAGCCTTACATCCCTTAATGGGGCCGATAAATGTGTACTAAGATTGTGTTGGAGAACTAAACACTGGGGGTTTCATGTCAGACTGACCACCTGACCGTGACATCTGCTCATCATCTCAGTGCTCAAGGTCACGTTGTAGCCCATTAATCCTTTTGGTGTAAAAGTATTCTTTTTAACTGTAAGTTCTGTTGAAAACTTTCCCTCGAAGAAGATGACGGGATGTATTTAGATGAGTTGTTCTATTTAAGCGTTGACATTTAAGTAGTTAGACGATGATGGACTGTCTATAGTTGATAATTGAAGGTTAAAAGTGACAAAAATGTGAATAAGATTTATAACCGTAGGTCGTATATTTACGTAAGATAATTGCAGAGAATTTGATGGGTAAAAGTCAAGAGTGCTCTAAGAATAAGTTAAATAAACTTCAATCACATATGTTAATAGCCTTAAGTTGTGCGATTGCTCTTACGGTTACTTACTGAGTACTTTTCCCACCTTTAGCCGTGTTGATTAACCCCTTCAAGACCAGCGGAAGGAGAAAGAAACGCTTCCCCTGGCCCGTACGTTCGGAGAGGATACGCATGCACAGGACCGATCGAATTTCCCTGCTGAGCCTATAATTTCCTTTAAAATTTTATATAAAGTTTTAAATGCGCAATCAAGTACTCTAAAACTTACAATTTACTATAATTTATACTATTTGAACATGGAGTACAAACATTTTCGCTATATTTTTTTTAAAAAATTCGAATTTAAAAAAAAAATGTTTTCATTTTAATAAAAAAAAAATTGCACATACACTTTCAAAAAAAAAATTACAAAAATCCCATACATTTAAATGCGAATATAGAAAATATTAGAAAACTAAACCAACTTATTAAAAATATAAACAGAAATCCATAGAGCAATAGATCACGAACTTCTAAATGTCCGATTCTCTCGAAAAATAAACATGGGCAGTTGTTTATATTCATAAATATCTCGGATCTAATTAAAAAAAACACGGAGCTGAAAGCACATAGTGAAGTTCAAAGTTTTATGAAACATTATTCGATAAAAAAAAACGTTTTTTAACCACCATCTAGTGCCTGTAAAAATTAATATAAAAAGGTTCCTAACTCTGATCCCACCGGTGTGATCATGGACCTACGAGCAGGGAAAGCTCAATCTCATATATATATATATACATGATACCGTGAGTCCTGGAGGGAGAAAGGCGTGATCACATATATGTGATCATGGTCCTGAACGGGTTAAGTAAAAGGGATAATAAAATTGCGTTTAAAACTTGCTATGACTGATCTTTGTTCGAACCCTAAACACCAACAACCTCTAGTTGGTTGTTACAACGTATACTGAGATGAGCACAGTAGCACATGACCCTCATGGGCTGTTACGCCACTGAGTTTAGTTTATTCTTTCCATTTGCTTTGATCAATTTGAAAACCTTTTTTAGCATCGAATCATGCAGTAATTGGATTTAATTTTACCAAAATTTTCTTAAACTTGACTAAGTGCATTTTTAAGCCCAACTATGTATTCGTAAAACCTTTCTTATTCTTATATCCGTCGAACGAGTATTGACCAGTTGTTTTGTACAACAATTATATGATCCCAAGTTTTCTACAGGGCTCTTTTGTTGACCGTGACAAGATCCGAATATTGTTCAACAATCAATTTTTCGCAGCATTTGCTGCGTGAATGGATGTATCGTCTTGGTGGTACATGTGGTCTCCTCCACCTAATTGGGACACATACAAAGTAATCGATTCTAATATATGTATATAATCTGGATTGTTCTGTCTACCACATAAAACCAATACACTAATTTATTTTCTCTGTAACCAGTTGTCAACCATTCCATTAAACATATTCTCATTTGATGAGTTGAGTGATATTTTTCGTCGTCCTCAGAATTAAGACAGTTGTTTTGATAGCCATCAAAGCCATCTAAATTTCTTTTCGACTGAAAATATGACAGAATTACATGTAGCAGTTTATGGTATGGGATCTTTGGCTCAATCCAATTGCCTGGCTATGTAGGTTTTGGGACAATTTCAGATGAATTTTTTTGTTTTTGAACTGTAATGTTTTGGATCTTTTTTTCGCTGTTGTACACAGTTTTCCAGGAAACGTGAGGATTCTGCTTGTGTTTTGAACTTTGAAATAGTTGAATCTTTTTTTTTTCGAGTTTCAGGAAAATAATTTTTTTTTCATCGCGAGGATTTGGCTTTTGTTGTTGTTGTTGTTATGCCTTTTTTTGGATCCATGACTGTCCGGTTTCGTTAAATGATCGAGATTGCATGTAGACAAATATTTTACCGATGGGAAATCTCTCGTACACTTCTTACTTTCGTTTTTCAAGGCTAAAGCCTTTTTTTAATGTCTTTCTAGAATAAACCTCTAGGTATTCTATAGGGGAAAAAGTAAGATAATACAAAAAAATAATAATTTAATTATAGTATGGAAGAAAATAATATAATCAACCGGCTTACGAATGTCACACCAAATCTTCACAAACATCATGCTTTACAACTTATATAAATGGATATATACAACATTTTTTTTGAAAATGACAAATTATCATATATTAATTTTTCATATTGAAACTATTATTAGAAAAAGATCTAGAAATGTTTGATTCCATTAAAACATAATTTCACTACAAATTTACACAAAATTTAAATATCTTTCTACTTTTATCACAGAGTTTATAAATTTCAATTAATACTAATTACGAGGGGTAATAAAAAAAAGATAACAAGTAGAATAAAGAGAAATATTTATGAACAATAGGCAGAAAATACAAAAGGGGACTGAGAGGCATACGTGTCTATCACATTTCAATATAATCACCAAGTCTGTTTAGGCATTTATCAGAATGCAGAACCAACTTGTTTTACCCGTCTTGGTAGTAATCAGGTCCATATCCATTAAGCCAGGTCTCGGCGGATGTTTACACAGCACTCACTGTCTTGGAATATCGCAGTACATCAGGAACGATATGTTGCACGATACCATACTTCAGACCCAGCTGGACGAGATTTCACTCAGAGTTACCCGTCGATTATTTTGAATCATTTCTTCAATTCGTGTCTTGAAAAACTTGGCCAGCCGCTCCCTGCCATATTGCGGTTTTCGACATTTTGTCTTCCTGATTGAAAAGACTGACACCATTTCGCTATATGTTGTCTGCTCATTGCTTCTTCTCCTATAAACTTCTACGATGTGACTGTGAATGTCATATGTGGATACATTCTTAGCCCATTAAAATTGAATCACAGATCACACTTCCAAACGAGACGAATTTCTTTAACGCCTTCCCATTTCAATCGTCCTGAACAGTCTGGAAACTTTCACTACCTAACCGCAAACCAGCATTATGGCAAGTAGCGTCATATATCTTCGCTCTAGGGCAATGCTTCTCAAACTTTCAATACTTACGACCCAATATTGAATCATAATTTTCATCGCCCCCCCCCTCCATACAATAGCAATGTATTGAATTCAATAATACGATACTTTGAGACTAAATCTGCAATAGAATTTAAACCACTTAAGTTCCACCCGCGCATATAAACGTTTCGCTCAACTAAAACGTTATTTTCAACGCACGTATATATACGTCTGTCAAAATTATGATTTTTTCTGTGCATTGCTATCCATAAAACTATTCCGAAAGCTTTGGAATGCAATAAAAGCACAGTGTTTGCGAAGGATTTACTTATTTCAGAGGATTTGCTTATTTATTTTCTTTTTCTTCTCTACCTCCAATACATTACATACGCACTCCTTATTGGAAAACGGTGTCATTGGGGAATGTATTGCGTAACTTTTAACCACCAGTTAAGGGATTAAGGTATCCGACTACGTTCGGAACCATGATTTTTTAAAAAAAGCGCATAAATGGATAATTTTCATGATATGTAGTGTCACTTAGATTAGAATACATGCATAAAACTGTTTTAAGGACATTTTGACAAAAAAAAATTATTTAAATAAAATATTTTGTCAAAAAATTAACTTAGAATAATCTGTTTTTAAAATGTTCTCCTTTTGTGAAAAATGATTCTATTATAATATTTTGCCTGTATACAGCTCAGATCTCTCTACAGAGGCTCAACTAGAAAGTGAAAAATTCACATTATTTTCAGAGTTACCACCAATTGAAATATAATTATGGGTGCTTTTTTCTTAAAATTGCTCCCCTCTGTTGTCGTAAAATATGGATAAACCCACTTTTAAGTTATATATTTCAAAAATTCTAGTTGAGCCTCTGTACAGAGGTCTGAGCTATATACAGACAAAATATTATTATATATAATAGAAGCATTTTTCACAAAAGAAGACTATTTTGAAAATGGGTCATTCTATGATCATTTTTTGTCAAAATATTGCATTTAAATAAATTTTTTGTCAAAATGTCCTTAAAACAATTTTATACATGTATTTTAATTTAAGTGACACTAAATCTCAGGAAAATTATCCATTTATGCTCTTTTGCAAAATCACGGTTCCGAAAGTAGTCGGATACCTTAATTATAAACAATACGAATTATTAAGATAATTGTTAATTTTTGTTTCTAATTTTATATATGGTCACTGGTAATTATAAACTTGCCTTAGTATTGTTAAATTAACTATAAAATACATTGTGCACTACTGATACTTTTATAAGTGTGTTATATCAGTGTAAATGTGTATTCTAATTTTTATTACGTCAGAATGTTTTTTTTTCGCTTACTTTGAGTAAATTAATAATTTTTTAAAAATAATCTTTTGTTTTCGACTTTTCAATATGCTCGCGCCCCCCTCGTAGAGTTATTTAGCCCCCCAAGGTGGGTGCTCCCACAGTTTGAGAAACGCTGCTCTAGGGAAACAAAATTTCTCCACAATATCTAGTTTTCAAACGATGCGGCTTGTAACCTTTTTTTCTAATCATCCTTCGTATAGATTTCAGTCATATAGAATTAAATATAAGAATTAAAATAAATAAAATGTAAATCTCAAATTCACTACCGGATTCCTAGGATAAGAATTCCATTATTATATTATTAAAAACTTATTTCATCAGGGGGAAAAATTCTTTTCGTTTTCGGTAATTCACACAAAATAAATTTAAGGCCGTGGTGGCCTAGGGGTTATAGCCATGGACTCGTGGTAGCTATATTGTGTGTTCGACCACTGGTTTCCATGCAGACCCACCGTGTAGAGGTGGCTGATGCCCGTTAAATTTCTCGAGCTGAAAGTTCTCTCGTTGTCGAGGTGTGGTAGTTTCTAGAGGGGGGAATCCAGTTCAGTCCCTGTCACTTGACCGAGGCTCAAAATTATATGATCTGTCGCCAATAACCCTCGTGCTGCTGTACATTGCGACTTTATATAATAAATTACTAAGTAATCCCTACAATGTCTTACGTTGCGCCAACATTTTCTTTTGAGTTACCGTTTAAAATTAACGGGCAAACACGCAACTCTTTTCTTTACATGGTAGATATGTTCCTTGGAAAACCATGCAAAAAAATGTGTGCATAAAATACATACGACGTATGGTAAATTTGGTTTTATGTTTCATAATTTTAAAAAATCATGTTAGATGAAAAATTTCTAAATGTATTCCTAAAAAACAGTGCAAAAAAATTAATAAAATCCATGTTACTTATTTATAAAAGAAAAACAATTCATATTTTTGTTACAAAAAAAATGTTTAATTTATGTACAGTGAAAATTCAGTCTGTAAATACACTGAAGAGCCAAAAAAACTGGTACAGGCAAGTGTGAAAAATATATGATATGAAATTAATCAGAGTACGGCACGGCGCTGCGGTCCGCAAAGCCTATATAAGACAATGAGTGTCTGGCACAGTTGTTAGATAGGTTACTGCTGCCACAATGGCAGGTTAAGATTTAAGTGAGTTTGAACGTTGTGTTATAGTCGGCGCAAGAGAGATGGGACATTGCATCTGCGAGGTAGCGATGAAATTTGGATTTTCACGTACAACCATTCCACGAGTGTACCGTGAATGTCGGGAATCTGGTATATCATATCTGGTATATCATCAGATCTACGACATCACTGCGGCCGGAAAAAAGATCATGCAAGAACGGGTCCAACGACGGCTGACGAGAAGCATTAAGCGTGACAGACATGCAACCCTTCCACAAATTACAGAAGAATTTAATACTGGGCCATCAACAAATGTCATTGTGCGAACCATTCAACGAAACATCATCAATATGGGCTTTCGAAGCCGAACGTCTAATCGTGTACTCTTGTTGATTGCACGACGCAAAGCTTTACGTCTCACCCAGGCTCGTCAAGACCGAAACTGGACTGTTGATGACTGGAAACACGTTGCATCTCTTTTCCAGTTGAATAGAGCTAATGGACGTGAACGGGTATGGAGACAACCTCGTGAATCCATGGACCCTACATGACAACAGGAGACTGTTCAAGCTGGTGGAGACTCTTTGATGACATAGAGTGTGTGCAGTTTGCGTGATATGGGACCCCTAATACGTCTAGATATGACTCTGACAGGTACGTAACCATCTTTTCTGATCACCTGCACCCATTCATGTCCATTGTGCATTCCGTCGGACTTGGGGAATTTCAGCAGGTCCACACATCCAGAATTGCAACAGAGTGGCTCCCGGACCACTCTTCTGAATTTAGACACTTCCGCTGGCCACCAGAATCTCCAGACATGAACATTATTGAACATTTCTTGGATGTCTTGCCTTGTAATGTGCCATTCAGAAGAGATCTCCATCCCTTCTTACTCCTATTGATTTATGGACAGCCCTGCAGGATTCATGGTGTCAATTACTTCCAGCACTACTTCAGACATTAATCGAATCCATGCCACGTCGTGTTGCAGCACTTCTGCGTGCTCGTGGGGGCCTTACACGACATTAGGCAGGTGTACTAGTTTTTTGGCTCTTCAGTGTATATACAATGTACAAAAATTCAAATTGAAATTAGGAATAAAACTACTAACAATTATCTATCGCTACTTGATTACAAGCGTACACGTTTATGACGAACTGAATCAAAATGGCTATCATCAGTAGTTATATGTCAGATATATCTAGCACAACTGTCGATTTTGATTCAAATAAAGAATTTCATTCGTTATTAATTGCCTCTGTTGGGATTTTTGTTGTTATTGTTGGATTATTGTTGTTTGTCTTTTTGTTTTCTCAAGTTGATAATATAATTTTTTACACCCCTGGTACACAAGATTACGCAGGAATATTAATCCACAGGCTCTAAGTCAGGATCACGAGTAATAAAATGTTGTTTTATACTTGGAGAAAATTTTAAGCACTCGTGGATTAAATCATCTGTTAAAAGTTGAACTTTCCCTTCGATTTTGCCAGAATCCACTTCTTTATTGTCCTAAACTCGTTCAAATCATCCTCATTCAAGCGGCACGAGTCTCTAAATTTTTATGGAACTTGTGCTACAACAAAAAATTTGTTAAATTCGTGTACCGTTTTATTGTAAAATCGTGTAAAAAAAGACCTCGTAAAAAAAGAGTTGGGCGTAAACTATGTAACACTTTACATACAATCTACAGAGAGAAATTTTAAATTGTGTAAAGGAGGGTTCACTTTATATTCGTATAGATATTATAGTTTTGGAACTTGTAGGAAGTGAAATTTACGAAAGGAGAAATAAGATTGACAAAGAAATTATTCCATTAAAAAATGATGCCAGAAACTAACAGTTCGAAGAATAGAACAAAAATAAGTCTGTGATTGAGGATAATTTACCAAAATAAGTGATACATGGAAGATGGGTCACCCATCCGATGAAGTGGTTAGTGACGCTGGCTGCAGTACCGAAGGGCCTGAGTTTGAATTCCTGAGAAGGCATGGATGTTTATAAATTGTAGTGCCTTTGCCGCATAGGGGTACCCTAAATATCTATCAAGCCTCATGAGGTTGGTGAAAGGGGAAGAGAGATTGGGAGGTCCCCTGCCTACCCCCGGTATTTTTTTTGCCTCAAATCTGGTGTGAAACCAAGCCAAATCATCTTGTCACGTTTATGGTGCTTAAAGCTGCGGCGAACGATAGGCGTAAATCTAGCCCCTTGCCTCGAAGAAGTTCGTGCACCTCGATCTGGCACTGCCAATCAGAGGGCAGTAGCAACAACATCAACAATAGGAAAATTGCGTATAGATGTCTGTCATCTCAGGAGTCCAAAATTCGAGAAAGTAAAACTACATCCCATTACTACTTGCAAAGTAATATAAACTTGCTTATATTGTCACTTTTTGTGATACTTATATGTTATGGGAACCATAAATTCGCGACTGCTGACGTCTGTTTTATTTCCCCGAATATTTGTACAACCATTCAAATATTCAAGGGAACATGCAAGCCACCCATCCAGTATAGTGGTTAGCGATGTTGACTACTGTGCCGTAGGGACTGGGATCGAATCTCGGAGAAGGCATGGGATATTTGTAAATGTATAGTGCCTTTGCGGCACATAAGGGTACTCTAAATAGCTGTCAAGCTCAAGTCCTCTCGTGAGGTTGGTGGAAAGGGAAGAGAGATGGGAGGCCCCTGACCACCTTCAGCGTGTTCTCCTTCAAAATTGGGATGGAACTGAGCCAAATCGTACTGTCACCAGCGTGGTACTCAAAGCTACGGCTAACGCCAGGCGTAACTCTAACCATTTGGTGCGAGGAATTTCATGGGCCTTGATCTGACACAGACAAGTGGCATTAGTAACAACATGAAAGATAAAATTAAAGACAGGCTGCCAAATAAATTTTTAAAAATAAATCGTCACATTCTGTGATAAATCCACGAAAATGGCAGTTAATGCATATAGTTCATTCTAAGGAAGTAATTCATTTCATAAAATTTCTTTTTGATTGCTTTAGAGGACGCTGTTAAGTACTAAGACTTTAAAAAGTTGTTCACCTCTGAGCATATTTGTGTAAACAAACTCGGGGAAGGAACATAAGCACACTAGGAAAAGAAGAAACAAATAGCAATATTTTTAGAACAACTAAATTTAACAGCAAAGTTCTAGGAAAAAATTAAACGCGTGATACAAAAATAACTAAAAATTTTAATTACTATTAATTTCTCTAGTTAAAATTATTAATATAAATGTACTTCACTCTTTCATGAAAGAAAAATAATCCCGAAGTGTTCCACAAATATCTCTTTTAAAACCAAAGAACTTAGATTTAGAAAAGGCTTAAAAAGCTAGTTCTAAAATGCTTATGACCGAGATTTAAAGCAAATTTAGCTCTGGAAACTACTTATTATTGTAAAAACCCTAAAAGAATTATTTTCTTTTACATTTGAAACTAAAAGAGGAGATATAATTTGCAATATGTACATTCTTCCAAAATGCATATAAAATATAAAAAAAATAATAAAATGGATAGACCAAACACTCACACAAAGCAAATATATATTTTATTCATAATTCGTAAGATAATTTTTTTAAATGATGATTCGTTCATCCAATGCAATAATTTTCAACTGGTAGATCGCGAACATGAAGGGTTTCGTGAGGTGTATAGAAAGAATCTACTATCCTAATGGTCTATTTTCCTAAAAGATGCAAGAAAAACTTTATCAAGCAACTGGATCCACTATCTTTTGTTTGGAAATGTAAGTCTAGGGCAATTTCTAACTTAAACGGGAAAAGAATTAAAAGGCGACTGGAATGAGAAGCACTCTAAATCGCTTGATTTCTCCCAAGAGCACACACACACACAAGCTCGCATTAATGCACAAGGTTTTATTATATAAAGCCATTCTTCACCCCATCATGTTGTACGCTTTTCCCATCTGGGCAGGGGCGGCAGTTACTCACCTGAAAAGATTGCACACTTTTCAAAACGTTCAACTGCGTAGAGCAGCAAACACACCTTGGTTTGTCAGGAACGAAGTCTTGCATAAAGATCTTAATGTTCCGCCGCTTCTTGATTTCATCAAAAAACAATCAGAAAATTTCTTCAACCGGTTACTACAGATTTCAAATGAATCTATCAGGGAAATCCCGGCTTACGACAATTCTATTCCTAGCTCTTCTAAGAGACCTAGAGCAGTTCTTAATCACTCGTATCAACACTTCCCAGCTCTGAAAAGGATGAGAATGTCTTGATACGAATTAAAAAATTATGAGCGTTATTGTTACATTAGTTGTTTTCTTTTGCAAGACTTCACTCATTCTATTTAT
>BMAV01018462.1:23217-39523 GCA_019973955.1 Trichonephila inaurata madagascariensis
CACCCCTCATGATCTTATTTCAAACTCCTCTACCTTTTCTTACTTTTTCTTCCAAGTGGTTATTTAAAACTTCCTTTGAATAAACGCACGCAGTTATTTTAGAGGTAACGTGTAACAGACTTAAAAATATTATTCTCTTAATCCTTGTTATTAAAGAAATATATCCTTTCTTTGAGATGCGGCACACGGTTGAAAGAAGGGCTTTGCTGTCATGGAGATGTGACGTCATTTTCTCTTCGTTTTCCTATGAAAGCGAAACAGAAACTAAATCAACTGGGAGAATGGTTTCCCACTCACCCCTCCATCAGCATTGTTGAGCTGCATTTAATGTGGACTGCTTTCTATTTTTTATATAACTTCAACAAATTGTTCTCTGTTCAATTTATTATGATGAGTGGATAATAGAGCTTTCTCTAAGGTTCCACGTAAATGTATAGTGGCTTGCCTTGTCACGAGTTCGAGCCCCGTACCACTAAAGACCCGCCGTGTAGGGCAGCGATGCACGTTAAATCTGTCGAGAGCTGAAACGTCCTCCCGTTGGTGTGGTGTGGTAGTTAGGAGAGAGGGGTGCCAGCTCAGGTGTCGTCCACGTCACTTGACCATGGTTCAAAATTACGTGGTCCGTCGCCAAAAGCCCTCGTGAAGCTAAACAGTGCGACGTTAATAATCAATCAATCAATCGTAAATGTATAACCGTTACCGTTTACCAGAAAAAGAAAAACTCATTAAATTGTCCTGCGAGAGAGTGGGAATTTTCTTCACATCACACTATTCAGCTTCTCGAGGGCTTTTGGAGACGGATCTCGTAATTTTGAACCATGGTCAAGTGACGAAGACGACACCTGAGCTGGCACCCCTTTCTCCTTACCACACCACACCAATGGGAGGACGTTTGAGCCTCGGCAGATTTAACGTGTATCGGTTTTCTCTGCAAGTTCTCTGCGGTTTTCTCTTCAGCGGTACTAGGCTCACTCAAACTCGTGACATGTTAGCCAAGCGTTTGTTACCTTGACCGCTACCGTGGCCGAGTTGTCCTGTGTCAGTTCTCTAAATTATTTTGTGAAAGATTATTTTTTCTAATAGACTTCGCCAGTTATAAATGAATTAATATGCTGCTTTATCAAAAATAGATATTAATGTTTTACTACTTTTTATGAGTAACATATGTATTCGAGAATCTATTTTAAACGTATACTTAAGTGAAACATATGAATAAAGAAAAAAATATTCAGGACCTTATCTAACAAGAAGAGGGCATGACTAAAAAAATTCATTTGGGGACGAGAGACTTTGTGTAATAGTAGTACCCTTTAGGGTATTCAACCTTCAATGTAATTTCACCGATTGAGCAGTCCATTCGGAAAAAATAGCTTTTGAAATTCATACTTAGCTTTTATATAATTAAGTTTTAATTAGCATCAGAGAAGCTGAAGCATACTTGGTACAATGCCTGTTTACCACACTGTCGGCCAAGGTTAGAGTAGCGAGATCGTTATTCTGTGTGTGTGTGTGTGTGTTTTATTTTTTAAATCCATTTAACTTATTTTACATTTAAATAAACGTATTTAAAAAAAAGACTTAATAAATTTTTTATATAATTATAAAATAATTAAATTAATAATATATATTATAAGATGTATATCGTTTTTATTATATTAATTATAAAATAATTTTTTTATAAATAATTATTTTAATACATTTTATATATTATTATAATATTATATACAATATTTTATTTATAATATATTGCATTTCTTATTAGAAAAATATTTATAATTCATTTTTATTTAAAATATCATTTAATATTTATTATACTATATTTTTATGATAAATGTTATTTATTAATAATTAAATTTATAAAATATAATGTAAACATTTATATAATTGTAGTAATTATTTTACTTTTTAAAATACAAAATAATTATCTAAAATATCATTTAATATTTAATAAGTCCTTTAAAAACAAGTTTGTTTAGTTGTAAAAACAAATTAAATGAATTTAAAAAATAAAAGAAAAAAAAAAAACGATCTCGCGACTCGAACCTTGTCCGATTACGTGGTAAGCAGGTGTTCTACCAGTTATGCCATTGCATCTTTGCTACTAATTAAAAATTAATTGTATAAAAGCTAAGTATGAATTTCGAAGGGTATTTTCTCCGAAACGACTACCCATTCGGCGGAATTATATTGAGGGTTGAACACCCTTTAGGAGTACTACTATTACATGAAGTCTCGTTCTAAAATGAATATCCTAAGTCGTGTCCTCCCCTTGTAAGACCAAAAACTAATCTAAGATTAAGCCAAACTTTGAATTGTTTTGCTTAACAAACAGACAGGAGCAAATATACCAAAAAAAAAATTTTTTTTTCTGAAAAAGGTTAACTTGTTTAACCAAGAACCAGTCAATTTTCTAAGTTTATCTCGAATTTATTTTCTTTTGTAGCTGTGTCACTTAAGGCTGCCTGGCACTTGAATTTTCAAAAAATTATCGATTTTCACTGTTTTATATTTTTTAAAAGTTCAAATATTTCTGCTTATATGATATGAGAAAATAAAATAATTAGAATTATTTTTATTTATTTTTTTAAATAAAGCTTCTCTTTGACGCGCATCAAACGAGCTCTGCTAGGAGCACCTGTGTTTACTTTTGCATAGGTTTCTGATGAGTGCGAATCCATATGATGTGTTCAGATAGAAAAATTAGAAGAAATTAAATTTGGGCTTATCCAAAAGTATATGGATACACGACTTTTGTATCTTAAAAGCGAAACAAAGAGAAAAAAAGTTAAGTGATGGGAAAATACTAAGTGGTCGTAACCAACTCACCGACACATTTTAGTATCAAAATTTTAAAGATATTATATAATGGCTATTAGAAATAATATCAGTGATCTACACAGCACGAAAAGTGCTGTTTGGATTGTTTATTTACATCTTCTGTCTTCAAATGAGAGCCCTCAACATAGACTGTATCCTGCGATTATAAATGTCTGGTGCAAGTTTCAAAAGACAGAAGCTGAATGTATGATTGATTGATTGAATATTAACGTCGCACTGTTCAGCTACACGAGGGCTTTTGGCGACGGACCACGTAATTTTGAACCATGGTCATGTGATGTGGACGACACCTGAGCTGGCACCCCTCTCTCCTAACTACCACACCACACCAACGGGAGGACATTTCAGCTCTCGACAGATTTAACGTGTATCGCTGCCCTACACGGCGGGTTTTAAGTGGTACTGGGCTCGAACTCGTGACAAGGCAAGCCACAATCCGATACCTATACCACTCGGCTACCGCGGCCATGAAACTGAATGTAACAAAAGGCACTATGATCATAAACACATACATGTGCTATATACCGTACTGAATTAAATGAAGCCAATTTTTAGAGATCTAGGTGACCCTATGTTATTAAGGAAATGCTTACATAGAAAGACCCAGAACCCAAATGAGTTAGTTAATAACATCATATGGTCAGTGATTCCAAGATCTATATTTTTGTGGAATTAAAAACTCTAAAGTATTAGGGTTAAATAGGGCTATTGCACAATTCAATATGAGTCATGTAGTAAAATTAATGATATCTTAAACTAGTTAACTAGTTCAAACTAGTTACAGTTATAATTGTGTGCCATGCTTCAAAAAAATAGATGCACGAAGATTCGTGTAGCCGAACGAAAGCGTTTTAAGATCCCAAAAAAAGGCAAAATTGTTAAAAATAATGAAAAAAAGAAAATTAGAAGAGTCTATTGTAAGAGTAGAAAGTGTAAAAAAAAATGTTTCATATACTTGTAGAAAGTTTTAAAAAAGGTAAGTAACCTTCTTCTCAAAAACTGCTTATCATATAATACTCAAATTTTCACACAGTGTGTGAGTAGACTTTTAACATGTTAACACATTTTAATGTGGAGGGATTTAGATATGTCTATCAAACCTTTTTAGATATGACTTTTTTTTTAACTAAATTAAAGGGAAAAAAATTGGACAATTTTCAAAAAATTCATAATTGATTTAATTTTGTACAAAAAGACAAAACCCTTCGTTAAAGTGTTTTTAACAGTATATATAACCTACTGTAAAAAGTTTGTCCATGAGAAGTATGTAGTTTCTAAGAAAAAAGTACATAAACGTATGCAATTTAACATGGGCTCCAATGGACGTGCCGGAACTCCTTTAGTCATTAATTTATTTTTATTGAAAGAGATAAAATAGAGTTCTCATGCATTCTAAGCATTACACATGGGGCTTACAAAAGAAAGTAAATTAAAGACAAATAAAATAAAGAATCTCTCAAAATTTTCCTTCATTTTAAGGCAGTTTTGCACTTGAAAACATCACTAATGAGGGTATATCTATGGTGTGAATATAGGGAATTATATCTATTCAATGGAAAACTTTTTGACAGTAAGGAAATTAGTCAATTCAATAAACTGTCATTTGATTGCATGATTTTATTGTCCTAAATTTAACTTCGTTAAAGGTATCCGACTACGTTCATAACCGTGATTTTAAAAAAAGCGCATAAATGGATAACTTTCATGATATTTAGTGTCACTTAGATTAGAATAGATGTATAAAATTGTTTTAAAGACATTTTAACAAAAAAATTTAAATACAATATTTCGGCATAAAATTAACTTAGAATAACCTTTTTTCAAAATGTTCTCCTTTTGTGAAAAATGCTTCTATTATATAATAATATGCTGCCTGTATATAGCTCAGACCTCTATATAGAAGCTCAACTATGTAAATTTTGAAAAATTCACATTATTTTTTTTCAGAGTTACAACCCATTGAAATAATTATCGGCGTTTTTTTCTTAAAATTTCTTCCCTGTGTTGTCGTAAAACATGGTGGCCGCGGTAGCCGAGTGGTATAGGTATCGGACCGTGGCTTGCCTTGTCACGAGTTCGAGCCCAGTACCACTAAAGACCCGCCGTGTAGGGCATCGATGCACGTTAAATCTGTCGAGAGCTGAAATGTCCTCCCGTTGGTGTGGTGTGATAGTTAGGAGAGAGGGGTGCCAGCTCAGGTGTCGTCCACATCACATGACCATGGTTCAAAATTACGTGGTCCGTCGCCAAAAGCCCTCGTGTAGCTAAACAGTGCGATGTTAATAATCAATCAATCAGTCGTAAAACATGGATAAACGCACTTATAAATTATATATTTCAAAAATTCTAGTTGAGCCTCTGTACAGAGGTCTGAGCTATAGACAGGCAAAATATTATTATAATAGAAGTATTTTTCACAAAAGGAGACTATTTTGAAAATGGGTCATTCTATGTTCATTTTTTGTCAAAATAGTGTACTTAAATAATTTTTTATTGTAATACTATTCTTAAAACAATTTTATATACATTTTCTAATCAAAGTGACACTAAATATCATAAATATTATCCATCTATACGCTTTTGCAAAATCACGATTCCGAACGTAGTCGGATACCTTAAAAACCCATCATTTATCCTTTTGAAGTAGAATAGACTGAATTGTCCACTAAATACATTAAACTCGCAGGTGCTTAGTTTGTATATCAAAATAACACAGATCAAGAAGCCGGTTCTACAATAGAGGTCAACAAAAAGGGTGTACATTTAAATTGTTTGTTCAATTGTAAGTGAATCAAATTCTAAATTAAATTCACGTTACTTCACGTCACAGGGATATGGATCTATAAAAGATCATCCACCCCCTATCTGAAATTGTACTTTTGCTAAATTAAATTTTCGAACAACGGAATTTTATACCCTCAAGCACATAATTAAGTAGAGGTGTATCAGTACTGCTGCATTACCTTCAGTCAAAAACTTTTAAACAGTATTAAAAAAGGTTTCTTCTCGTTGTAATTAATATATGTAAGAAACGCTTTACCCCTTAAATAAATAATCACTTTTATATTACCTATACAAAGCTAAACGTGTTCGCATTTTGCCATGTTGCTTTTATGGAATGGAATACTATTGCCATTAAAGATACCACTTGTGTAGGGAGGCTGACGTGAGTTAAATTTGTAGCGGCTCAAAGTCGTCCTATGGTGTGGAAGTTTGGAGTGGTTGACAGCTTGGTACCCTCCTCACCATTTGATTATGATTCAAAATCGCTTCGTAGTGCATCATAAATAATAAATCAAATAATAAATCAGCATGTTTTAATTATTTTTTCTGTGTGTGAAAGGAGTGTTAATTTCCTAGAACGACGTGGATTAAAAAATATATATGAATGATTACTTTCACAAACATAAATGTTTCTATTATTAAACTGGGAATTCTTTTTTTATATTGTGAAACTAAGAATTTTGACAATCCAAAAAGGGGTCCCAAAATAAATTTCTCACACCAAGGACATTCGAATTATGTTATGTTGCTTAGAGAAGTGATGAATCAATTTTATGAATAATATGATTAATTACAATTTGCGTTTTTTATCTTACAGGCGTATTTATCTCAATTTTGAGGAATGTCTATATAAACATTCTATAACCAGATCCTTTTTATGTACTCGTGATTGAATCTCACTACCAAAGATTTATCTTAAAAGTGAGTGTTGCTTTTATATTTTTGCAAAACTGTTTTTCTCACTGTAACTACTTCCAAATGGTTTTTATAATACACATTATTTCCAAAATGTAAATCAACTTGTAGAAATGATGTTCATGAATATTATGTATGTGAATTTGTTACAAAAAAGCGTTGAGAGTTGTTTTGTAATCTTTCAAGGAATTCTTTTCACGAAATATCTGGGCATAAATATCATTATTAATGCTTAATCGAAAAAGAGTTTTTTCTATAATCTTAGGAAAGTTTCAAAAAAGAACTTTTATATAATATAGAAATAATATCTGTCTTTTAAAATATATGCGCATTTTGTAACTTTGATAGAAAAGTACTTGAAAACTATTTTTCAATGTAATTTTTGCTTCAGTACCTTGAATCAGCTTTTGATATTTTGTGTCAATTGAACTGAGATTTCCTAAGAATGCTGTGAGAATATCAAAAGTCTTTGTAGGTCCTTCAAACTTTATCATTTATATCCAGTACCCTACAAATATTCTACGAATTCAAGCTCAAAATCTTAATTTATGCGTTTCTTAGGCCTGATTCTGCGACACTAAGTGCTCCCTTCGTCTAAAACGTGAAATGGGGATAATCAGAAATATGATCAATCACAAAAACTTTGGTGTAAAACTTAGTCAAGAAAGATCACTGAAAAAAAATATTTTAATATCTGTAGCTTTTACTTGACATATAAATCAATCATTGATTAATTTTAATGAACTCTACGAACACGATTATCTTGTCTTTGACGATAATCAGCTAAAAAAACTACGTGGTAATCTATGCTCGAAATAGCATTCCCCATATAGAACAAAAACTGTAGACTCATAAATATCCTTCCACTTTGATGGTATCTGTCCCAGGCTGCACTTTTAATTCATTTTAGAACATCGATAGGAAATTGTAAGTATCGGAATTTTCCCATCTAATTTTTTTCCCGATAGGGCTGCGGATTGGTATTTTTTACCAATAGTTTTACCATTTTACCAGTACGTTCCCCGGGAGCTGGTATCACTTTTTAGTGTGGCACCGTATAGGCGATACCAATTGTCGCAAGGAATTTTGACGACCAGTTTCCACCACAGAGGCTCAAGAACCTGAGCTCTGACGAAGCGAACTTGTTCAAGGAATTTAATTTTGCTGACTTTAATGCTGAATTTGCTGAATTTAATTTTTTTTACATGTCCTTTAATCATACGGCATGGACGCTGTCAATTTTCTGCTTCAGGAAAATCCACCGACTTAGGCCTTTGTCGAATCCCCAACATTAAGTGCAGAGGGCTAGCGAGAACCCAACTACGCCTCCCAGCCAGCCCATCTAAATAGAGAAATTGGTTTTCCAAACCCAAACCGCTTTTGAATTTCTTCTTTGGAAGAAAGAGAAAATAGACAGTTAACCTAACAAGGAATCGGCAAATTTTAGAGACAGAAGGGCCAATTTGGATGTGAAACTGGGAATATCTATATTATTAGTTATTAATTATTAAAGTAACATTTGCGCTGGTGCCTCGGCAGCAGTAGTGATCAGGAATGTCATATTCGAATTAATATTATTTTAATAATTTTTAAACATAGTTTTACCTGTGGTAACATTTTGTATTTCTTCAAAAACTAAGTGAATTATGGAAGATATTTTTATTTCTGTCGCTCGAGTAAAGAACAACTGTTGTCAAAATTTCATCATAATATTGCAAATTTAGCTTTCAAGTTTCGTGTAAAACTTTTATACCCATAATACTGTAATTGCTTTATACGGATATTTCTTGTTTATATTAACAAAAGAAATTGATTTTGGTTGTTCTTATGCGTAATAAAATCGTTTCAAAACTCTTTTTTTAGTAACACTGAATATATAAAATACGGATATATCTTGTCACTTCTGTCGGGTTTTAAGTGTATCTCTCGTTCATTCATTAAGGACTCACAAATTCATTTATACGAATAAGTAATTATTGATCACTTTAAGAGTATCTTATCCTGGTGGTATGTGGCCACCTTATGATCAAGGTGACGGACTCGTGGCTGGCGTGTCATGAGTTCGAGTCCAGTACCACTGAAGACCCGCCGTGTAGAGCAGCGGTGCATGTTAAATCTGTCGAGAGCTCAAACATCCTCCCGTTGGTGTGGTGTGGTAGTTAGAAGGGGGCAGCTCAGGTGTTGTCCTCGTCACTTGACCATTGTTCAAAATTACGTGGTCCGTCGCCAAAAAGACCTCGTGTAGCTGAACAGTGCGAAGCTAATATTCACTCGCTCATGGCTGTATTTTTATCAATATAAACTGGAATTTTTACTGCTTCAGAACTAATATTTTTACTGATTCTCAGTAAGCTTATTTTAAAGGGAAACACACACATTTTAATATACTTAAGATAATTATATCTTATATATAAACCTGTCAAATATTTAAATGCATATTCAAATACAGGTATGATTTTTCAATGAATTATAAAGGAAAAAGTAATATAAAAAAAAGTACGTCAATTCCTATTTAGCTCAGCAATGAAAAAATTTTCTTAAGTTACTTTTTATTAAATAATTACAATTAAAATAAATATGTATATACATATGTCACAGAATAACAATATAAAGTGGCAAGTCGGTTGGGTGACTTGGTTGGTTTATCGCTAGCCTTCAACCCAAGGTCACGGGTTCGACCCCGGCCCAATTCAATGGATTTTCATGATGCAGAAAATCGAAAGCTGCCTTGTCGTATGATTATATGACATGTAAAAGATCCCTAGGGCGAGGGGGTTCTCTAGAAAAATTAAATCTTAGTACAGGTTCGCATCGTCAGAGCTCAGGTGCCTCACTCCAGGGAGGAAACTGGGCGTCAAAATTACCTGCGGCGATTGGTATCCGCCTATATGGCACCGCACTAAAAAAGATACCTGTTTTCGATGATGTACTAGATAAATTGATGAACTCTGTTAATAACAGTTCATAACCTGCCACATGAAATATTAAGTGGCAAAATAGAAAGCGATTTTTTTCCTTGTAATAATCAATATATAATGTCGCTACCTATTGCCTTCATTCGGAACATATTTAATTTTCTTCTCCCAAATATAACAGTAAAATTAATTAAATAAATTTAATTCATGAATTATTATTTGAAAAAAACTGTATCAACATCAAGTGTCATCCACTACAAGTTTAAAAATATGTATTTGAACTTGAGTGAATGAGTAAAAATATTTCATTAACGATTGAAAATTTGAACAAGATATATATATATAGGGAGAGAATGAACTAATAGAGTAGCCAATGAAAAAGAAGAAAGATAATAGTGTTTTTGGTAGACATTTTTTAAAAAATAATACAGAAGACTGAAGAGCTACAAACATCTATGCAATGAGCCACGGTTTGTCACTCCTGGTGGCCGCGGTAGCCGAGTGATATAGGTATCGGATCGTGGCTTGCCTTGTCACGAGTTCGAGCCCAGTACCACTAAAGACCCGCCATGCACGTTAAATCTGTCGAGAGCTGAAACGTCCTCCCGTTGGTGTGGTGTGGTGTGGTAGTTAGGAGAGGGGGGTGCCAGCTCAGGTGTCGTCCACGTCACTTGACCGTGGTTCAAAATTACGTGGTCCGTCGCCAAAAGCCCTCGTGTAGCTAAACAGTGCGACGTTAATAATCAATCAATCAATCAATTGCCCACTCCTGACCTAAGTGATTGGAATCTATAAAATACAAATGTTAAAAACAATATGGGCTGGATATCCTAACATTAAGAATACCCGGAGGCGTCTCTCCTTTTTAGCATTTCCACTTCTTAATACAAAATTTAAAGTTTGAATGATTTCAGCCATGAAATCCGTTTTTGTGTGCATCTTCGTTCTTGCGTTGATGATGGCAGCGTGCGAAGCGGGAAACTCAGCCGAATCGGATCAAAAAGCAAACAACGAGAAAGGTGACTCCAAAAGCAATGCTGGAAAAACTGACTCAAGTGGAAAAAGACCCCCAAGATTGGGTTTGCGTTGGGGTAAGATTCCAACCGAAACTTTTAAGTCGTACAACAAATAATTTGATTTTATTCTTAATAATATAATGGAAGCCTATATTAAAAAAATTCGTTTTCTTACATTTTTAAAAAGGGCACACTTGGTAACATTATTTAATGCAAATGTCGTGCTTAAATTTTAAAATGATAAACTCTAAGAAACCCGACTTAATTATTTAGATACCACTTAAAAAAAATCACTTTGTACTCAAACACTGTGTTGTTAGTCGAACACACACCTACTGTATCCTGTACTACGAGCATCCTACACATACTGGACTATTGTGATCTATACTATTTATCATTTATTGATCTACTTTTTGATTGATTGGGTTTCTTATAATGTTCTTAAAGGTAAGTTTTTGTATTTTTTTATGGTGTTTAAAATTAAGAGAATCTTCAAATTTGGTCGATTATCTGTAGAACTTCTGGACAGATTTTAGTAAAACTTGGTATGTACATAAGGTTTATATAATACAAAAAAAGCATTCCACTGCAATAATAAACACGCATAATCGTGCGTAATACTCATCAGTGTCAGAAAGTATGAAAAAGCGGTTACAGAATAGAATATAAAAAAAAATCGGTTAATATTGAGTATGGTCCCTTCTTACAGATATACAAGCTTTGCTCCCTTTTATACTGGAAATAAGAGAATTTATGAGTTCCTGGGTCAACTCGTCTCCCTTGTACAGCAACTCTGTTTTCAAGCCTTGAATGGTTCTCGAAAGGAGGTTGAGAGTTGTGTGGCGGTGTGATATCTATATGAACTGGTACCAACATCACGCGTTGACGATCGTTTTGGCGTGATTGGTTACGTACTTGCGTTCGGAACGGAAGGTACCCAGAACGAACCTTCCTCCTTCAGTTGCAAATGCTCTCCTAAGAGCATCCCAGACCTACTGTATAGGGTTGAAATCTGAAAATCTTGCTGGATAGTCCAGCCGACGAATATCCGCACTTTCCAAAAATTAGTTGATGAGATGAGCTCTATGTGGCCTCAGGTTGCCATCCATTAATATGAAATAAGGGTAAACTTCACCCCTTAAAAGCCAAACACAGGGATTCAATACCTCATCACAGTTCCTCCTTCAAACACATGGAGGTGTGTGCGTCCATCCTACGTGGTGCCGGCCTTGACCACCAAGCATTCATTGCCGCAATGGTCAATTTCTTAGCTATTGTTGGGCATGTAAATACTCTGGTTCTCTCCACATGAAAGTACGGCGAGAATCACTGGTTAGGCTGAATTGGTACTTATCAATGTGTGTGTGAAAAGAAAACTGTCGCCCACTGATCCATACTGTAAATCTCTATGATCTTTTCACAATTTTAAGCAGACTCTCCTTTTCGTAGAACTGGGTGAGACGCAATCAACAAATCTTTTTGCAAACAGCCTCCTGCCATGAAGTCTTTTGGGAGCAGTTAGCCTTGAAAATTGTTCAATCCAGGGACGACATACAACTCACAAGAGCTAAGATGCTGTAACATCCCCGTTACGCTTCACAGTAATGGACAAATGGCAATTTTCTTTGGATACTCTTTGACCAGTGTGGCTCTAGGACAACCTTGTCTGTGTTTTCTCTGGATCCGATATCCTATTACTGTTTCCATAATTTTAACGTGAGCCTTGGCATTAAATTGAATTTCTTACAAATCTGGATTTGGGACTGGCCTTTTAGCCAATTCACAATTCAGCAACTCATTTCATCATCTAGCGTTGGTAGTTACTTATTTTTACTGTAAAAGTTCGAATTTAACTGATTGCTGCAAAAAAAAAAACCCTAAGAAATTCGCCGAGGTGTGCTAACGAACGAAATGCGGATTTTAGCACTCGCGCTTATGAATCCTGTTCCTCGACTAGGTCGGCAAACACACATGTATTTATACGTATTCGACGTATAAGATTTGCATTTTTGTTTCGAAGCGGTATTTTAACATTTCATTCAATTCTTTTCATAAAATTCGAACAAATATGCAGATTCTGTTAATCTTGAACACTATAATGAAACAAATGTGTGAATAATGACTTGGTATCTAATACTAAATATCATACAGAACAAAGGAGGTTGAGTCATTTAAAAATATATCAAAAACTTGAGAGCAATTGTGATAAGAAAAAGTAAATGGATCAAAATTAAAAAATCAAATTATAAAAATAAAGCTATTTTTTATATTTAAATGACTGTGTATAAGACCTATGAATAAACTATGAAATTGAATGAATAAACTATGAAATTGAATGAATAAACTATGAAATTGAATGAATAAACTATGAATAACCTATTTTTTCCAAAGCTGTTGCTGACTTAGAAGTGGGAAGCAGAGTTGCTTTATCAGATTCGAACTTAAAGTAAAAAATATAAATTTATAAAAATATTTGTAAATAATTACAAAATAGTGTGGTAGTTTATTTACGTATACTAATACAAACTCACGTTACAAGTCTAACATTTTTTGCTTTGATGTCTTTGTAAGTAATATTACTGTCAATTTTATACTTCACAATCAGGAAATCTATTAGAAAATTGAATTAAAAATCATTAAAAGTTTCAAGTGGAAAACCACATTTAACCATCTTGCCGTTATAAATGCTCTCAGTGCGTTCATTTTATCTATCCCTCAACGATGCAATGCGATTTCGCACTGTTTCAAACGTTACAAACTCGTGTATCAAGTTCTAATGTGTACTTGTTTGTTTGTTTTTTCCCTTTTTTGCAAATAGATGGCAGCACCAGACTGAATGGAAGATATTCCAATGCAATGTTTTTCTAAAATAAGTATTTCATTTTAGTTATGCAAAATGGCATCAGTTTCAAGCTTTCAAAAGTTAAAAGCGAGATGTCAATTGATTTTGAAAGTGATTTTACTGATATTTTGATGATAGTGATAATGAATCATTTTTTCTAATATAAATTCAGAGAGTGAGGAGGAGTCGAATAATTTGTATGATGCACTCAAAATGTTTATGCATATTATCTTGTCTTACAAAATATTATATTTTTTTTCTTTCAAATGTGGCTGCGGATTGGTAACTACCATTGCAGATCTACTACGTTCTACGGGAGCTTGTATCACTATTCAGTGTGACACTATATAAGTGGATACCAATTACTACAATGCAATTTTGACAAACAGTTTCCTCCCCAGAGGAAGGCACCTAAGCTTTGACGATGAAAAATTGAACTAGGAATTTAATTTTGCAGGGAACACAGAAATGAAACAGTTACCCTAGGGATCTTTAATATATAGGGACCAAAGATTTCATTCGTGAATTCGGGGTTATTCGTAATATCGAGTTCCAAAATTATAAATTTTTTGTACTTACGTTTTAGAAATTCTATAAGAGGAGTTGAAAATTTTTTTTTCTCTCTCACTATACTGACAATGTTAAATTGGCTGTTTTCGTTGAATCTTTTCTCAAAATCTGTTATATGTACATGCCTGAAATTTTTCATACAAATAAAGTATACCTTTCTTATTATACTGAAATGAGCTTTTAGCTAATTTTGAATTTGCTTATAATTTATAAAATATTTTATGAAACATAGTGAACTTTGACCTATTTTTACATAAAAAATTTGTAAAAAAATGAATTTTTGAGTTTTTTTTACAAAAAGCTCATTTCAGTATATATTAGCCATCATTATAAATATGTCGTAAAAAATGTACTTACCTGTGAAAAGTAGTTTCTCAGAAAAGGTACATCGAACATCTAAATGTACATTTTGCGATAAATTGATTTTAATGTGTATAGTGAGACTTCTAATCGGCTATGAAATGAAAAATTAAAAGGCTCAATTTAAAAGAATACATGTTTTGGTATATATCAGACACATTCAACTTTAAGCAAAAACGAAGTACTTTGTTTACATTTTTCGCCATTCAAATGGGTGCTGCCCGGTTTCAACGATTATTTAAAAGTAGGTTTTAAAGGCTTCTAATTACCCTAGAGGTTATAGTAAGGTATTTTTAGAAAGATTCAAACCTAAACAATTTAAAAATGTAAAAATCTCAAATTGTCAAAAAAATAAGCTTTTAGCTTTCTCCACAATAAACAATTACTAAAAACATTCTTATCTAAAAATTACACACTTTATTATTCAGCAGCTAAAAATACTATTTACGAATTTTTACGTATCAGTCAATTGGAAATTTTAAAATACTAATAAGTGTTTGACAATTTGTTCTATTTGATTCCTATCTCGAAAGAGTTCTTTTTCGACCTTATACAGAAAAGATAGTACGCGTCCTTTACATTCATCTACTTGGGTTTTTAAACAATTTGAAACATTTGAAAATGTAGCAGCTTTGACAGAAGGCCCAATATCAAAATCTGCATCAGAACCGCTGGGCATTGCCTCCGACAAAGCAATAATAATTTTCTGCAAAACCGTACGCGGAATGAACTTCACTTATCTCAAGAAAGATAGCAAATGGTAAAAACTCTTAAAATGTCCCCTGCACTGTGTAATGGGATCAGATAAAAAAATTTCCTGTCATATTCAAAACTCATGCAAAAGGTTACACTCATGACTCCTCTGCACCAGTAAAGTCTAATAATAAATTACACCCTGTCTGTCAAAATTTTCTGATCAGAAGAAAAATATTTTTCTGTTTCGGATAAAAAGGATATATCATTTGAAAAGATTTTTTTTTTCAAATCCAAAATAGTTTTGTTCCTTGTACTGTTGAAATAATTCATTAATTTGAAGTTTTAAATGCGTTAAATAGGGTTTTTTTTTCTTACCTTCCCTTAAATGGGGAGGGGGCGGAGGACAATTCGTCAAATCGTGAAATTTGTTAAATAAGGTTCAACTGTATCCCTTGTTTTAATATTGATTTTCGAATAAAATATTAAACAGTCATCCTTCCCACTGGACGAAAATTCAGTCACCAATCATTTCAAAAGTCAAGGCAATTGAAAATAAGACACAATAAACTGAGGATGAAAATAAAATTTCTTTAAACATAGAGGAAATCATGCAATGAAAACAAATAAAGTCACAAATTCGCTTCCTGCTTCAATTAAATTTCATTGCACACATTTGTGCAATTGATTTAAAAATACGTTCTGATAACGTTAACTATTTTAAACCTTTTTCCAGCAAGAATTTATTAATTAAATTGTAATCAAAACGTGTTTGCAGCAAATATGTTTTTGCCCAACTTTTCTTTTTCTTTTTTAGGTTAAAGTAAAATAAAGGACCAGCTTAAGAATTCTCGAAGCTGAAATTTCCTCCACAAAAATGCTTTGAATTCCTTATGTTATTTCGTAGAATTGTGATGCAGCTACTTCTTTACGGAAGGAAGATCTTCATTCGTGAAATTATATTTCAAAATGCATCAAAACCCTTTAGAAAAACTATTCTGTAATTTTATCTACACGTAAAAATAAAAATATTTCAGATTCTTATGACTTGTTTCTTTTAAAACCAATTATAGCGTACAAACAGTGATTTAAGGTATCCGACTACGTTCGGAATCGTGATATTGAAGAGTGTAAATGGATATTTATGATAATTAGTGTCACTTAGATTAGAAAATGTATGTAAAATTGTTTTAAGAATAGTATTACAATAAAAAATTATTTAAGTACAATATTTTGACAAAAAATGAACATAGAATGACCCATTTTCAAAATATTCTCCTTTTGTGAAAAATGCTTCTATTATAATAATATTTTGCCTGTATATAGCTCAGACCTCTGTACAAAGGCTCAACTAGAATTTTTGAAATATATAA
>BMAV01018462.1:39623-51093 GCA_019973955.1 Trichonephila inaurata madagascariensis
GCCGATAATTATTTCAATGGGTTGTAACTCTGAAAATAATGTGAATTTTTCAAAAATCATAGTTTAGCCTCTGAACAGAGGTCTGAGTTTTATACAGGCCAAATATTATTATAATAAAAGCATTTTTCACAAAAGGAGAGTATTTTGAAAAAAGATTATTCTAAATTAATTTTTTGCCGAAATATTATATTTAAATAATTTTTTTTGTCAAAATGTCCTTAAAACAATTTTATACATGTATTCTAATCAAAGTGACACTAAATATCATGAAAATGATCCATTTATGCACTTTTTTAAAATCACGGTTCCGAACGTAGTCGGATACCATATGTAAATTTTATTGCACTTAAAAATTGAAGGCAGATAAAAATTTATCAATTATCTATTCCCTTTCAGTAGAATTATTGCAGCAGAAAAGAGAAAATCTACGAAAGACATAGAGATGAAGGTACAAAATCAAACAATTAAATTACAAAATTAAGAATGACAAAGAATTACACATTAAATTACAAAACTAACGCTATTTTTAATTAAGTTACAAAAGCAAAGGGTTAGTGGCGTAAAGTAAAGAGGAAAATCATAAAATCAGAACAATGAAATTATTACATAATCTACAGTCAATGAATCCACAAAATAACGTGAATGCAGTTTTACACGAAACAAGCTGAAACACATTTGGAGGCCAGTTGATTTTGAAATCATGCGGTTTGACCTTCTGGCATTTACTTAATTTTGAACACACAAAAAAGATAAGATTTTCAACACTTTGCTCACCACAAAAATTACTTACTCACTTTAAAATTATTATTATGAAATAATTTTTTGAAAGAAATTTTTACAAACTTGTGAATTATGTAAAGATTCATCTTCATTCTAAATATATATATATATATATATATATATATATATATATATATATATATACGATCTCTGGGAACTAATTGAAAAATAGCACCAACAGGAAGCTACCAGATAAAGGAACCAGAAAGTTTCAAATCAAAAGGTTGATTGAGAGAGAGAGATAACAACTTCAATCTCCAACCATCCCAAGACGATACAGATAAATTAAATTTAAATTCTGGCGAACAGAACTTAATAAGACAAAATATTAGAACAGAATTTTACTGGACAAAATGTTTAATTAATGCGAACAGAAATTTTACTCAAAATGTTGGAAGTTTGCATAGTCAAAAATTAATGGCACACTCTATCCAATTTCTGATTAATTTCAAGTATATGAATTAATTAACTCAATAGCCGACCTAGTTAACAGAGTAAAAAAAAAAAAAACTTTCAAGAATGACACCTAAATTTAAGCAAGTAAATGCAGATATTTTCTTAGTTTTCACTTAGCAGATTATTACTTAGTTACTTTTAGTGCATTTCCTTTTTTAACCCTTAGACCATCACCAACGCAGTGTGAGCGTATTCATCACAATCTATCCCTCAACGTTGCGGACGCGTTGCACTCGTTCATCTGACTTTTGCACCTGTTTCACCCGTTAAGAACTCATTTATTGCGTTCTAAAGCCGCGGTCGCCAAGCTTTTTGACCTCACAGACCAGTAAATTCCTAATTTAAATCCCGCGAACCACTAATAGGATTTTTTAAGCGCTAACTATGTTTACAAAAAAAAATGTGATCCAAGAATATATAAAATTATCTAAACTGTTTTTATTCCAATAAATATTGAATAAAAGAAATTATGCACATGGTTAAGATTCAAGATCATGCCTGTCTTAAAAAGACACCAATATATAAAAGAAAATGCACAAAAACTTCCTTAATAACTCAACTAATGTATTGAATATATTTTATATTGAACTCAGCACGCCCGTAAACCCACCTTCAAATGCTTCAACTGATATACATATACGACATACAGGAGAGTGAAACCTGACGAGACAAAACATGGAGCTAAAACAACGTACAGCTACAGCAGTACAACTTATTTACCATGGCGTTATTCTATGAAATGGCATTATTCTATGAAGTAGCGTTTTAATAACTTTTCACGTATTGTTATGACTTTAATTATGTTTCAATGCATCTTAAAACATAATGTGATGAGATTTTTCACATTTTCTGGGGACCAGCGAAATTTTCTTGTGAACCACCTTTGTTCTAAAGTGTAGCTGTTTTTTCTAAACAATAGATGGCAGCACTACACTGAATGATAGATTCGAATAAAATATTTCAAGAGAATTCGTACCTCATTTTTAGGTGTGAAACGGCATGAGTTTCAGGATTTCAAAAGCTCATGATTTCTTATTCTAATTATTTGATTAGGGAATTAAATAAATACAACTATACTAAACTTACGTTTCTAAACGCTTCCTTCTATATATGTTTAAAATAATCGTGAATTGGAGGAAGTGAAGAAAAACAAAACAATACAAGTTATATATAAAAAAAAAAAAAATCAATTTCTACTTAGGTCAACAAAGAAAAAATTTATTTTAGTTACTTTTTATTAAATAATTACAATTAGTATAAATATGTATATGCATATGACAGAATCACAATATTGAGTAACAAAACAATTAAATTAACAATAAAATTTTTTTAACCACATCAAATTTACAATTACATTTTTTAATAAAATTCGAAGAAATAGATAAAAATTTATCTTAAAAGCAATGTAAAAGGAATGCTGACGTTTAACTAGCATATGATTATCACAGGTCAAGTTAAATCCTCATCAGAAGTTTAACAAAAGCAATTTTTTCAATGGGGCTGCCATCTAGAGGAATAATATCGATTAAAATATATCTCTTTTTCTAAAATTAATTAATTGAATTGAATTAATTAATCAATACTTGAAAAAAATTATATTAACATCAAGTTCCCTCCACTACAGGTTTAAGGAAATATATTTGAAGAGTGGATGAATAAAAAGTACTTTTTTTTTTATTAACGAATGAAAATGTGTACAAGATATATAAATAAATATATATAGGGAGAGTGTGAACTATAAAAGTAGGAATTCTGAAAAACACAAAGCTGAGGAAAGATCCGAACGGTAAAAACTCAATGGCTTAAGAGTTAAATTTCTTAGTTTGGCTTAAAAAATTTTCTCTTTCAAAACATTACCTTTCCTGTAATTCGTAATAGAATCAAATTTTAACAAATTCGTTATTATCTTTTTAGATTCTCATTTTTCTCCAACATTTTAATTTTAAAAGTTAGAAAAGGGGCAGTTCCCCGTTGTGGTCCAATCACTTCTCCTCAAGTTACCAATAAACATGAAATATGGAAGATTTTAATTTTGCCGTACCTCCATACATGACATCTTTTGTCGCAGAAATCAAGATCTAGTTTCCCACTCTCAAAAGCTTCACTTACTCTCACAATCTGCAACCAATAGGGATGTTCTTTTTTTAAACCTCAAGCATGCAGGATTGTAAAACAAATGAACTTATAGTACCGGGTGGTTATAATTAAAGTTACACTATACAGAGGCCTAAAGAACACTTTCTGCTTATCGGATTTTGATAAAACTTGAAATATATGCTATATGGACCATGGGAAAAAGGCTTCTGCAATAAAAAAAAATAGTTCAAATTTTGAGCACTAGGAGGAAATGTGGTGCTAAAAGAAGGACAAAACTGTTAGAATCATTAAAATTTACTCAATTATAGAATATGCTCAACATGTGCTCCCCTGACATCAATAACTTGAAGAAGGCGCATTATAGCGTTTTTAATGGTAGCACGAAGCCACTAACAATTTATTTCAGCCACATGGCGTATAATGCTGCTTTTAAATCAGGTAAAATCCCAATTCTTCCTCTGCAAACACGGTCTTTATAAATCCCCACAGCCAGAAATAAGAGAGATTTAAGTCTGGTGAACGAGAAGGCCATGCATCCGGAAAATATCTGGATAATCATGGTTTTCGCCAAAGTTAGCACTAAGCAGTGCTTACTTTGGCGATGTGTGATAACTTGGCGCCCAATGTGAGGCGTTGCTCCATCTTGCATAAAGATTGTGGTTGGCAAACATTGTTGTTCTTGTAAAGCAGGAATGATTAACGATGACAAACGCGCGCTGAATGAATCTCTGGCTATGACAGCAGGTTTATATAGAGGTTTTACGGATTTACATAAGGAATATACGATAAAAGCTACCTGGTGGTCAAAATTTGTACTAGTTTTTTCTTATTGCAGAAATCTTTTCCCCCATGGCCCATGGAGCATATATTCCAAATTTCATTAAAATCCGATAAGCAGAACAGGTTCTAAAGGTCTCTGAATAATGTAGCTTTAATTGTCACCAGCCGGTATCAGATACGAGCTTTTCTAAACTCAGGTGTTCGGAAATGATGTCACTGCTATTAGGAAAACTAACACATGTATTATGATGTCGAATCGGTTTTTGTAGACAATTGGCTCTCAAAATGGGCCTGAAACTTGAAATATCCAAGTAAAAAAGAAAAACATCAACAAGTTTTTTTTTATAAAAGGTTTCTTTTTTATGTAATAATTTATCATAACAAATCAGAAACACTTTATTAGTCTGCTTGTGAAAATGTCTTTACAATATAAAATCGAATTTTTTTTTTTTTTTTGGTAATTCTTAGCAAAAGGATTTTTTTTATAGTTATATCTTTTTTATTACCTCTCCACTTTGATGGAGCTCATCAAATAGAAGAAATATAGATCATTATGTGTAATTTTCACGTTTACCAAATACAGTATAAATCAATCAACAAAAATCAGTCAAAAATTCAAAAAAATTTCTTTAGTCTTAATTGTTCTTTATATAATTTTCTATAATCTCACAAAATTTGAAAGTTTTAAGTTAAAAAAATTCAGAGGTATAATAATTTTTATGTTCATTTTTATTCACATCCCCATGGCAAATAAAAACTTAAAGCGGATTTCTCTCAGATTGAAAAGAAAAATAACTAGTTTATCTTCATTAAAACGATATGGCCTTTTTTTCTATGGGGCCAAATGTTTTGAATTTTTTTACCTATTTTATATTAATACGCTCATGGACAAAAAAATTAGCTCCCCAAGAAGTCTTCAAAATGAAACGAAATTTTACATACGTAATGACTACTTTGATATAAGTAAATGATTAGAAAATCAAAGAAAAAAGAATGATTTATTTCAGAGAAAAAGGCAAAAGAACGGAGGATTTAATACCCTGCTGAACCCCCTCTATAGCGCGAATGGACGATGCGATACGATCAGGCATTGAGACATACAAGTTCCGTATGATGTCTTGAGACATTGCGTTCCCTATTAGCTGTAACCTAGCCTCTAGTTCGTTCAAACTCGTGGGATGCCCAACTCGCCATCCTAAATGATCCCAGATATGCTCGATTGGAGATAAATTTGGGGATCAGGCAGGCCAAGGAAGAGTAGTAACAGTGCGGGGACAGTCTTGTGACACCCTTGCTGTGAGAGGTCAAGCATTGTCTTGTTGAAAAATTGCTCCTGGGAGCCGTTGCATAAGTGGCAACACATGTGGTTGCAGGATGTCATGGACATACCACTCCATTGCTCCTGCTTGCTGAAATAACCCAAACAATCTCTGAATAATTCAATAACCCTCCCAATATTCTTCACGATTACCTTTAGGTTTCCACATCCCCAGTTAGGGTATTTCTTTTATACTACACCAAAAATATCAACCCTCATTAAATTGCGTTCGGAAAGATCAATCTATTTATTTCTTTAACAACTTAGGAAGTCGTCTCCTGCTTATTTTTTTTTCTCTCTAGACGTAGTCTTTACGCGTGTATTTTTTCCTTCGCTTCTTTTTTTACCGACGGGTATATCCGTCGGAAGTGGCTGTGTGCTGCGGATAAGGTTGTCGAGTGTCACATCCGCTTACGGACATGGGGAACACTTTGAATGATGACCAAATGACATAACTAAAATTATGTTAATCATTATGTCATTATGTCATTTATGTCATCATCATTATTAATCATTATGTGTAATTTTCACGTTTACCAAATACAGTATAAATCAATCAACAAAAATCAGTCAAAAATTCAAAAAAATTTCTTTAGTCTTAATTGTTCTTTATATAATTTTCTATAATCTCACAAAATTTGAAAGTTTGAAATCTAGCTTTGTTTTCAAATACAACGAAAACACGTCTTCTTTTTATCTGTCGTAAAAAGGTAATTATCAATATATTTCTATTTGCTTGAATGCGAATTTTCGTATTAATGTTTAAATAATTGTAAAATAGAAAAAATATTAATTATACTCAATTAATGTGGCTTGTAGGACTCGGGATTTCGTTACCCGCACGATCGTGCGGGTTGGGCGTTACTTGAGTCACTGCAGCTGCAAAGGTTAAGTACTTACCAATTGTATTTTCTTTTCTGTTTCAATAATTTTGATGAAAGCCTATATAAAAATGAAATATATAGTTATAAAATTAATACCAAATTTTCTTGGGGGTCACAATGGATGAGTCCCTATTTTCTTTCTCTTTCTCTTTTTTGCAATTAATTTTCTTTTTCATACATTTGTTGATGAGTATGGCATTTTTATCCTCTCCATAAATATCTGCATCCACATTTCTTCCCCCCCCCCCAAAAAAAAAATCTGGATTTTCCGGTGGGAGTTATTATGGGGTGTGGTTTAAATACATATATATTTTTAAATAATAAAAGTTTCCGATACATTTTACTTTTTTTCATGAAATACTGTGTTAACTTTTAACCAAAAACTTTTTCAGGTGTCTAAAAGGAGAAGAATTCTCAAAGAAGAAATTTTTCAATTGATGAATAAATCAGAATGAACTTAGATCAGAACTTAGTGATCTCTCGGATGATGACAATGCTGTGAACAAAACATATCAATCGCGTAAACTGAAAAGAGAATCACATTCAGAGGAGAGTGATGAAGAAACACATGGGAATATGTGAAATGGAAAGACAATTTTGAAACATTTTTTACCATAAAAGTCTCTTGAACACATTCATTACATGGATTTAGCTGTTGCAAGTTCTTGGTTTTTGTGCAAACAAGATGCAACGTCAAATAAAATTCCTGTAAAAATCAAAATGGATCGCTTAAAATTTAAGTTAAAGATAGTTGAAGCGTTATCAGCCTCTCCACCTACAAAGAAAAGTATTTTAACTGATGATGAAGATAACAGTGTTGTGTGATTCCACTTGCAAAAAGATCGAAGCGTTATAATTTCCCTGCTATACATGTCATGGCTTTTATCCTGGCCATTCCATGATAAATGGTTTGACATGTATATCCATTTTTGATGTGCTGATGACATTTCACGGCCTCGCAAGTGCAGATTTGAAAACTACGAAAGCAGTTCGAAAACATGTGAAAAATGTAATGGTTATTTATACTTGTCAAAAATAAGAGATTTTTACAGTAAATAAATAATGAATTGATAAAAGAGTTAATTATACATCAATAATTTCCCTATTTGTAACAATTTTAGTTGAATTAAGATTGTTTCTTCTATCAACTTATAGAGCTAATAATGTATAACTAGTAAAATTTCATAGGTGACCTGTTTCACAGATAGCGCCCAACCCGCACGATCGTGCGGGTACCGTGTACGTTCCGGGGGGGAGAAGGGGGAGAGCAGGAATTTTTTAATTATTTTTTCCAATGTCATTGGGGTCCATATAGTATTAATAACCAGAAGAATTTAATATTTGAAGATAAAAATAATTCGGGTTTTAAAGTGGGTCTTACAAATATCATGATCATTCATGATAAAGTTACTCTTTCTCATTACCAATACCCCAAGTCGGGTCGGTGATTTTGACCATTCTTTTTATTAATTCAGACAAATTTACTGTGCAAGTTTTCAGTGATGATCTCTTGTGGTTTTTTCAACAGGACTAACTTGCAAGTAATTGGAAATGAACATAATATACTACTTTTTAATAAACTAATTGAATGGAAATTGGACATATTTTAACAGATGAAAATATTTCAATGGCCCTTGGGTATTTCTGAACCCATAGTTCAGAACCCAATCCCTAAATTAATAATAATTTTACTATAAAACAAATAATTCGACCATATTTTCAACATCAACCTCTGATCATCAATTCTCCTTTGTTATCCCCAAAGTCATTACTTAAAGTAAAGAATACACGCTGGTGTCCAAAAGTTAAGCAGAACTTATCTTTGTGTGAAAATTTAAGGAATCTGTCAGAACAATGCGGAAGGATATGTTGTTGTTACTAATGCCACCTGATCGGCAAAGTCCAGAATAAGGCCCAGAAATTCATCATGGTAAAGGGCTAAGTGACGCCTGTCATTAGCCGTAGCTTTGAGCACCATACAGGTGACAGAATGATTTAGCTTGGTTTCACCCCAATTTAGATGGAGAATACTCTGGGGGTGGTCAGGGGTCTTCCACCTCTCTTCCTTTTCCACCAACCTCACGAGAGGACTTGCGGCTTGACGGCTATTTAAAGTACCCCCCATGCCGTGAAGGCACTATGCATTTA
The DNA here is from genome assembly GCA_019973955.1 of Trichonephila inaurata madagascariensis. Lineage (NCBI taxonomy): Eukaryota > Metazoa > Arthropoda > Arachnida > Araneae > Nephilidae > Trichonephila > Trichonephila inaurata. The sequence goes on from BMAV01018462.1 coordinate 48,087, forward strand.
CAAGCATCCATGTCTTCACCGGGATTCGAACCAGTCCCAACAGCACAGCAGTCAGCGCCGCTAACCACTATACTGGATGGACGACATGCAGAAGGATATTCATCCCTTTTTTTTTTATCAAAGAAAACATTTTAAACGAGAACAGCATACTCTAATAGTTTATACTTAAGTGAAAAAAATTAAAACAAGAATTTGTTTGACAAGGTGATCAGGTGCTTGGTTACTTCTAATAGCCAAGCATGCTGCAAAATGATTGCACATATGTGCTATGATAGTGTGGATGAGTCTTGGTCTCAATATGTTCCGATCGCTACGGATAACTCATTTCAGGTCCGAAACGAAGTTTTGTGGATGCGAATAGGCTGCTATTTGTGTCCCTAGCATATCCCACACAAGTCCAATTAGATCGGGACAGTAAGCTGGCCACTGTGTGCGCTTGATATTTTCATTTTCATGGAAATCATCGATTAAGGTAGCACAGCGTTTCTCAAACTGGGGATAGTGCAACCCTAGGCGGGCGTAATAACTCTACGAGGGGGGCTTGAGCATATTGAAAAAGTCGAAAACAAAAGGTAATTAAATAAAGAATTATTACTTTACTGAAATTAAACAATCCAAGCATACTTGATTGCACATTTGCCCTGATATAATACACTTATAAATGTATCAGTAATGCGCAATGTTTTTTATAATTAATTTAACAATACTAAGTTAAGAACAAATTTAATAATTACCAGTGACCACATGAGCTTGTCATATATAAAATTATTTTCAAAAACTAACACTTATTTTGATAATTTGTACGGTTTATAATTTATCCCGTAACTGCCGAATAAATGTTTCGTGATTCTCTACCCAATGTCACTGTTTCCCACGTAGGCTCACGTATGTGATGTATTTGGGTAAAACTTTGAAGTATATATATATACCCAAATAAGTAAAACCTTCTCTGAAATAAGTACATACACTTCTCAAACTGTCAAGAGATCCTTTTGTTGCATTCTAAGACCTTCGGAATAATGTTACAGATAGCAGTGGATAGAGAAGATCGTACTTCGAAAAAACGTCTATATACGTCATGGGTCATTAACGCTTTGGATGAGCGAGACGTTTGCATACGCCGGCGGCATTTAAGAGGTTGAAGCTTCAAAGTATAGCACTATTAAATCGAATACATTGTTATTCTATGGAAGGGGCGATGAAAATTATGATTGAATATTGGGTCGTAAATATTGAAAGTTTGAGAAGCACTAGAGTAGCTCGTTAACAAGGCGCGTTATCGTCCATGAATGTGAATCCAGTACCAACATGTGATCACGCGTTTCTTCTTTCAAAGTTGCGATTGATTTCACTTTTCCCATTCTGAGGCCCACCGATGTGATTTTAATTTAGAATGATTATAAACTATAAATTTCGGCTTATTTTTTTATTAAAATAAGGATTTTATATGAATTTTTTTTAAATAAAAGGCTTAACAGAAAAAAATCGCCTGAACGGGTTAAAGAAGGAAATCGATAACAATATTGTACCTTGCTAAATTTCTAGTTTTTGACTGTGAAAGTAATATTTTGCCCGCACCCCCAAACAAAAAAGTAAAAGTTAAAAAAATTAGAAAAACTTTTGCAAATTTTAACATTTTCTAAAATTGTAAGTTTTATTTTGAAACTTTTCATTATTATTCTTCATTTTGCAATATGAAGTTAAAACAATGAGATGTCATTTGTCAAAAGACAAAGCCCAAAGCTTTTCCAAGATTTGCAGAACCATTTGCAATGCAATTGTTTTATGTGGAAACAGAAACGGATCTATTTCCTTTCATCTCATAGCGTAAGATCATCGATGATGTAAAAAGTAAGTATAAATACTCTACAACCAGAACTCGAGAAATATTCTTGAACAGAGTAATATCAGAGAACCTTAGTAATATCAGCAATAATTTCTGTTACAGGTAAGCTGCTTTTATGATTTTTATCTTGAAATTTTAAGCGTCTCTATTATTTTATTTCTCTTAATTCTTGGAGTTTTTTGATATACGCGTTATTTAAAAAAAAAACAATATTCTGTCAATATTCTAATTTTTGTTTTCATATTTTGTACATAAAATTATCACAAAATAAAAAAGAAATTTTTTTTAAAAGCGTTCGAAATTTTTCGAGGTTTTTCAGGGAATTATTTTATGTGTGAACAATTGGTGTTTTTAAGGGTTAAACTAAATATAATTCACAAAAATAACCAATGAGTTTGTCTCCTTAGGAAGTTGCACGTTCTCTAAAATATCGACATTTATTAACAGTGAAAAAAGGGAAATAGTTCCATGTGGTGAGATTGTTTTGGAAACGCTTTTAAATAAAATTAAGGCACCTTTACATTAATTCACATTTTTGAAATTCTATGACCGATTATCTAAGAATTATCATTATGACATATTTTCTTATGTTGAGTTGCGCAAAGCATCATTATTCCATCAATGGTTTCTGAATATATCAACGAGAAAACCTCCAACTGATTCTAAACAGATTTTAAGTAAATGCAAGTTGAGTTTTAATTTTAAATAAATCCAAGTTGATTTTGAATTTTAAATAAATCCCATGTTGATTTTGTAGTATCCCAAATCAGTTATTTTGTGACTGAGCAACGGTAATTTTTATCCTTACTCCAGCGTTTCTCAAACTGTGGGGCACGTCCCCCTAGGGGGCGGGGTATATATTTTTTTTTAATTACGCCCGCCAACGTCCTATCGTACATAAGGAGTCTTGCAGTCCAATCTTAAGCAGATGTCGCTCTATAGCAGGAAGGAGAACTCCACAGTTGTCTTGCGAGTGAGTGAGTGAGTGAGTGAATATTAACGTCGCACTGTTCAGCTACACGAGGGCTTTTGGCGACGGACCACGTAATTTTGAACCATGGTCAAGTGACGTGGACGACACCTGAGCTGGCACCCCCCTCTCCTAACTACCACACCACACCATCGGGAGGACGTTTCAGCTCTCGACAGATTTAACGTGCA
>BMAV01018464.1:0-15921 GCA_019973955.1 Trichonephila inaurata madagascariensis
TAAAAAATCTTTTACTTTTGACTTTTTCATATGCGCGCCCCTACATAGAGCCCAACATCACACCCCTGGGGAGTGCGCTCCCACAGTTTGAGAAACGCTGCACTAATGCTAAAGAAAGCTATAAGCGTAAAATTTTAATTTAAATTGTGAATGAATTTTGTATTAGAACACAAATACTATTGGCGATGAACTTCATATTTTCTAACTATTTTCAAGTAATGAAGATGACATTTGAGAGCTGGGATCTCACTCTTCCAATTTCGGCACTAGAATTTTTATGAACCTTACGCTACTTCTAATTTCGCTATGTCACGTGAGAACTTTGTACATGTAATAAAAAATATATTTCTGCATTCTGAAGTATACATACAACTAGAAAAATTACACAATAAAAAAATATCACCAATTCACTGTGCTCATTTACATTATGTCAAATTATAATATCAAAATTATAACACACATTCGAAATTATATGTTTTAATGATAATTATATATAATTACATACAGTAAGTTTATATTGGTAATTTTATTCCCAAAAAAGATATCTACGGCGAGCAAAAAATAGATTTACAATCTTTAAGAAGAAGCATTTCTGTGTAACTTTAAGAATACAGTCCCAGAGAAAACACTTTTTTTGTACTAAAAAAGACATTTAAGTTGACAGTGTGTTTCTATTTCTCTATAAATAGTACAATTTTTCCTTTAAATTTTGAGGTATACTTGAGTTGTCCTTTCTTGAAACTGATCATAGCTTCTTCAATATTACGTTTTGTTTGAATTTTGCAATTCATTTTCTTAAACTTTAAATAAGAAAAAAGTGTATATTTATTTATCGATCTTATATCTTAGTATCTTATTGACAAATTTCTTTATTTATCGATAAAAATTTTATGAATAAATTTCTTTTGGACCATTACTTTTATGTTTATGTTAGGCTTTATCTAATTTAAGAGCTAAAAATTATCTAAAAATTAATGTAAAAAATTAAATTTTTACAATGTGTTGATTGCTTTGCAATGTATTACCGTAAAATCCGGCGTACGATGCACACTTTTACACAAAAAATAAGAGCGAAATTTAGGAGTGCTGTTATACTCAGAATTTAAAAATGACAGCTTGAAAAAAAAAAAAATAATAGCATAGAAAAAAAATTAGACTTCTACATATATCGTAATACTGTTTAGAAAAAGAAATGTCGTTCCTCATGAAATTAAACGAATGCAATTCTAGAGACAGAGAGAGAAATGTACTATTTTTTTCTAAAGCTTGGAATAATACTTCGAATAAATGACTTCAAAACATGAGCATTGCTCACATACATTTCAGGTTTCTTCGTAAAAAAAGGGGGCGTTATACGGCGGTGAGTTTTATACGTCCCGGATTTTACAATATTTTTTTATATATATATACAGTCGAACCTCCAAATTACGAAACTCTATGTGGCGAATTTTTCTATATAGCGAACTTTTTCCTGGAACCAAAAACATTTTACGATTTTTTTTCGTAAAGTAACCTCCCTATAGAGCAGTGCATCTTCTAGGTAATGAACTTTTTCTCTTGAGATTCAGCTTTTTTATCCCTATTTTTAAAGTATTTCTAGACATTTCAAGTTGTTCTATTTTTTAACACATTTTATGGTAGTCATAAACCTTGAACTAGTTTTTTTGGTGCCTAACTCGCCTAGAGCAATAGAATTCTGGGTTTTCACCCAAAATACAGCCTTTAACCCCTATTGTCGTTCACGGGGAAACAACTTTGGTTACCCCTTTTTCCACTCTCAGAGTCGTCTCATGTCCCCGTGTCCTTGAACTAATCTCCGTTTATTTGTAGTGTTGATCAGTCTCTGGTACTTCGTTTCTTGAGCTCGAAAATGTAAAAAATGTAACTGCTTGAGCATCAAAGAAAAAAAATTAATTCCTCGTGAAGCGGATAAAGGTGTCAAGAAACTTCCTTTGTAGTTTTTCTTTCTTTCTTTTTTCTTTCTCTTTGATAGGTAAGATGTATAAAACAAATTTTATTAATTTACAAAAGAGTGTAAATAAATATTTTTTAAATATATAGTATTTATTAATTTAAAATTTATTTTATGTGGTTTATAAGGAAAATTGAAAGATGAACTTCAATATAACGAATATTCCATATGACGAACTTTTTGTGTGTGGGGGATTTAGTAACTTCGTTATATAGAGATCCGATTGTATTTACATTTCATACCTTTTGTCGCCATTCTTTCCATTTCAGTTAGTTTTACAGAGATGCACAAAAAATTGTATCTCAATTTTTTTTTATGGACTAACTCACGAAAACATTTTAAAATAATTAAAATATTACACAATCAGATGAAAATTTGCGTCATTTAATAATGGGGAAATATAGCAGGTGAATTTTCCAGGCAAATTCTTAATGGTGCATGATTGGAAGTGATGGAAATATAAAAGTGTCGTAAAAAGAAAGGTTGTCATTTGGCCTTTGGTGATTAGAACACCCATGGGTGATGTCTTGGCTTCATTAGCTAACCCCGCGTAAGAAAAGCGTTGTGCTGGCATTGTCTGCCGAAGGTTTTCCCACGCGCTATCGTAGAATTGGCTGTAATTTTTTCCAGCGTGTCTCATATGCTGAAAAAATTCTGCGAAACTGGTTCAGAAAACAGGAGGCCCAGATGTGGAGCCAAAAGAAATATGTTGCAGAATAAGAGCGGTATCATGTTTGATTATCATTTAGAAACATAAAAGCTACATCAACGGATCTTCAAGGCCAGGGGTGTTCAACCCGCGGTCCGGGGGCCTCATGTGGCCCGCCTTGAATAATTTTGCGGCCCGCGAGATTCTTTACAACTTTACAAAATTCGACTATTTTGTACAATATTTTTATTTAAAAAGTTTTTTATTTGTTTGTTTGTAAAAAATAAATCCCATAACTGTTATTGTTTTATCCCGTTGCTTCTGTTACTGCGAATCTCTTTTTTCTAAATTGAAATTTATCAAACATAAATCGTGCTCAAACTTAACACTGTGACGTCTATCGCGTCTTTTCTGCTATAACTCCTATGTTCCTTTGACGGCTACGATTAATGGCAAAATTTTCCAACCCAATACCAAGAAGATAAACAAGATATTAAAATGAGATATACTATAAAGGATAGAAGCTTTGATGATAATATATAGCGCAACTAAGCTTAGAGATAGTAGTGTGGAATTATTCTGATCGATAGCGTGACAAAAGCTTAGTGTGAAAATCTTGCAGATCAGGTTAGCAGTGGAAATGGTTTTGGAAAGAATAGAAGCCTAAGATAAAGAAGTTGGAATCATCGCATATAAAGGAATTTATAGATATCGTTCTTTAGGTAAAGAGGAAGGAGATACAAAAAGGTAATATTTGATATAAGTAATTAGATGAATAGGATTATTAATGATGGTGAGATAAAGGATCTAGTTGCGTGATCTGACTTAAATACACGGTTTAATTTGGGTGTTAACTCTCACTTTAATTAAAATTATCAAATTAAATTTAAGTAATACTCGTTATTCTTAGCAAAAGTTTGTATTAAGAACTACTATGTCTCATCATTTATTAATCCACACCTCAACACATGGAACCGGCACGACATGGTCATCACAGGATGGCTATGTCGCAATAACGCACCGAACTTATATAATTCTGGGTTAGGCGAAAATGTAGGTGCGATACTGTTCTACTGAAATGTACTTTTCAAAAGGGTCAGAGAACATTGCAGGATTTATAGAGTGTATAGACTAAACGCGCGGATTACTTGAAATCCCAAGTAATCTGTCGTATTAACTACTTAAAAAGTCATCTCAGGGGAAGGGCTCCAAGATTGGTATTCGATATTTGGTTCTGGTACATTGGTGCAAAATATAGCCACGGATTTTGCGCAGCTCAAAGCTGAATTAGCGAAGGCTTTTCCCGCGGTCAAAATAAGAGAAAGAACTACAGTCATGAGTTCTATGCATCCCAGCAGGGGAAGAAATCAGGATCCCTACTGATTTCGTGTATGGAATACTAAAATATAGAGAGAAGTTTAGAATTAGGAATGTCCCAAGAGCAGGGCTTGGTGGATCATATTTTAGTTCGACTCGAACCACAGATCAGGACTACATTGAGTCAAAATCCACAAAACACATTACAACTTTGAAAGTCTTGGCTAGAATTCGAAGAGATATTCTTGCAAGTACAAAGGGGTTATCAAAGAGTGATAATATGTAGAAAGACGAGGTCAAAATGCGCGGATGCTAATTTTGAAACTAATGAAGGTAGAAACTGGAGAATTCGGAAATAGAAGTAGACCAAAATAACAGTAGAAATAGGTTTTACGAGGAATAGCCGTCAAAATAATAGGGTTCGAGAGGAATAGGTTTCAGAATAATGATCAAAAGATTCAATAACAGGGCTTACTCAAGGTCGAAAAAGAGCGAAATGATAATTTTAATAGGGGACCGTAGAAATAGGGGTTCGAGTGAAAATTTCAATCGAGGGCGATGAGACATAAAGGGACGATTAAATATTGTAAGGTTAATGATTAAACCTCCAAGGGATGTCGACAAGAGACAATTAGACTTTTCTCTCCGATATGTATATCACCCGTAGAACTTCCCCACGTTCCTATTTTATTAAATAACACATTTTTTAGAAAGCACTTGCTGGGACACCGGAGCAGATAAATCATTTATAATAGGAGAAGTGTTATATAGAAAATATTTTCTATAAAGCATTAAAAAATCGCGAGCCCAGGTAATAACAGCACGGGTGCGAGGAAATGCCAAAACAAGGGGGATTGTAGGGTGAATATTCGGATCAGACAATTCGAAAGAGTGGTCATTCATGTGTTGAAAGATTTGGAATACCATATATTCTAGGTATCGATTTCATAAGTGCGTCAAATCGTATTAGATTTTTGATCAAAAATCGTTAAAATTCCAGATTCTCAAATAAATAAGATTGGTTTGGAACCATTCAAGGAAAAGGGTTAAAATAGATTTATCTAAGACTAAAATTGGGAGGTAAGAAACACTTCCTACAGAAATTTACGAACAGTAGTTTTAAGGGTTATTTTCAGACAAACCAGGTCTTACTCATGTTTTATACATGAAATTGACACGGGGAGATAACCCACCACCAGTAGCTTCAAGGCCTTATAAGGGTATGATGCTTTTCAGCAAAGCAATAGCAGATTTTCACATAGAAAAATGTTACAAGAGAGCGGTACTGTTGATTTCGATACATTCACCTGTTGTATTATGCAAAAGAGAAAAATAATGGGACACCACCGGATAATCAGAGCATGCTGAGTTTACGGTGGGCCCCTATGAAATTAAATTCGATCACAAAGTATCCGCGATACCTTTTACCGTTAATAGATGATTTATTAACGAACATACCATATACAACAATAATGTCATCTCTTGATCTAAGTGGGTACTTTTCAAATGGCAGTAAACCCCAGTGATATTGTTAAGACGGCATTTGTAGTAAAAGTAGCACTTATGCTTTCAAGCGGATGCCATTCGGTTTAAATAAAGGGGCGAAATACAATTTTTGGCTTAATTGACAAATCCACAAACCGGTGGGCCAGGAGATTTGTTTATACTTAAGTTGACGTATTGTTACGTCTCATCATTCACTCTATATTTTAATTTTATTCGAGTTTCGTTGTTAAAGAGGATGCAGGATTGACATTAAATAAGGAAAAATGTAAATTTAGGGTTGCATTGATTGAAATGTTGGGTTAATGTGGTAAAAGAGAATTAAAACGGATGGGAATAAAGGTTAAGAGCTATACAAGAGAGATGAAACCGCCCGTAACTCAAAAAGAGGTTTTCCAAGTTTTTAGGGCCTTAGCCAGTGGTACGCGAAATTTATTAAAGTATGCGGATGATGGCCGGTGCTATAATCTTGGCGAGTTTAAGGTGATACGGTCCATGAAGCACAAAAGCATTCGAAGAAGAGGTCAAGGCGGTATGGCCGTTTTGAAATTGCAAGCACAAGGGGCCGTCGGGACATTTACAGATCTTTCCAGTTCGATTGGTTTAGGAACTGTGCTTGGCAAACAGACCAGTGGTATTTGCGTCATTGCACTGGGGCAACACCAGAGGGTACAGTAACTTCAAGAGAGAATCATCATGACAGTATGGGCGTTGACAATTTACGATATTTAAGTGTTGCGATTAAGGTAACCGCGATTCACCCGCCTTAACACACGCTAATAAATTTGTCGAGTAGGATGATTAGATGGGCACTAAAGTTAGCAAATTCAATATAGAATGGAACATAGACCAGGGGAACTCAAAATGCAGTGGCTGACGTTGCAAGAATCAGGTTTAAAAGTATAACTGGTGATAAAATTAATTTAAGCCAGCATGATAAAGGATTTGGTAGCACTTCGCAGGGGAACCAGTTAATATGGAACAAAATGACCCAGAATTAGGTCATATATATATGAATATTTAAAGAAAACCGGAAGAGATAAACAAGTTGTACGCGTATGTGAGAATTGGTCCCACACGATTTTCCGTTTAGTGAAGGATTATTATTTTATGCGACGCAGCGTCATTAGGAACAGGAAATGGCCGTACTTGCATTCCAAAATCTTTAAAGGGTGAAATAATGAGAGAATTTCATGACAAGCCAATCGCTGGACACTTAGGCAGATTTGAAACGTTTCGCAAAATTCGGGACGTTTGTTATTTCCATTTTTCTTAGAAAAAATTTGTGATCAATGTATTACACGTACCATATGTGCCAAGTTAATAACTATAAAAACGTTGCAAGCTGGTCTGATTCGTCCCAATTATAATGAAGATTATCAGGGCCGGGGCCGTTGGGGTTTATTAGGCCCATCTATATCGAATAAGGCGTAACCGCTATGGCTGGTATATACTTGATCGACTTTATTAAATGGGCTGAAATTATACCTCTTAAAAAGGCCTCATCTCGTATAATGTGGATATTTTTTTTGATAACTTTATATCGCGTTAGCTTGGGCTCAATAATTCAATAAAATTTGATGATAGTTACCCAATTTATAAATAAAGAGATTTTTTGGCGCCGGTGAAGAATTGGGCATAAGCTGTGCGAGGGCTGGTGCATATGACCACAAGCAAATCCGGACTGAAAAGGGTTAATCGAGATATAGTGCAAATGATTTACCGTATGTTAATGATCCAACTACGATACTTGGGATCGAATTCTTGCGTGGTTGCTTACGCTATTCAGTACGGCAGTGAATGAAGAGTAGCAGGAAAACACCGGCTGGAATTAGTACCCAAGTCGAAAATTGATTACTTTCCATTTAAACTGGTTATGATATCAGGAGGTTCAGAATTCAAAATCAAAATATAGAGAAGTTATTCAGGAAGCTAGACTAAGTACGAAAATTAAACAGGAAAGGAGTGGGAAAAAATATTATAATAGACGTGAAAAGACATAAAATAGGAAGGTAAATAGTTGGGGTCTTATTAGAAACACACCTGTAAGTTCAGCAGCCTAACAAAATATGTACTTTAAATTTAAACAAAAATTTGAGGGACCTTATAGAGTCTTAGAAGTTAAAATTTTAAATATGTTGTAGCCGTAAATCGGAAAGGAATTAACATTAAGCGTAGATCAAATAGAATATATCGTCATAGGAAATGTGACGAAGACCGGTGATGGAACAGGTATCCCCAAATAGTATAAGATCAAGTCCAGGAAACTAGTACTTCGGAAAAAGTACAAAATAAGATTAAATAGGTCACAATATGGGGAAAGAAAAAATCTACACGGTGAAGGCAAGTTAGAGGCAAAAGGGATTGGTAACCAATCAAATCAATATAAAAATACAGAGAGGACCCATAAAAACAAATCACTGGTCAGATCACTACCTAGTTCAATTGGAATGAAAATAGAAACAAAGGTTTGACCTGACGGAGTATTAAAGGGGTAGGTGTGTCAGGAACAAGTGGACCTAAAGAAAGTGGCAAAAGAAAGGGGAACAATAATAATAAAAAGACAAATGTCATCAGTACTATTTCCAAAAGCAGGAAAAAGACAGAAGAGGAATGCACAGAAGTTCACATAAATCAACTTACAGTCCTAAGGCCACGACGGAGGAGAACAGAAGAACCCCGACCAGCCAAGGGGAGACGGGTGGGGAAGTCAAGGAAAGGACGACAAGGAGATTACAAGCCTTACAACAAAAGAAATTCAGGTACAACAGAGGAAGAAATTGATAGCACCTCATCGTTGGACGTGAATGTGGGAGAAGAAAACATATAAAAAATCAGTTTGTATTTTTCATTTTTTATGATCCTTTCCAACAAATTCGGTCGGAAAAATTATTGCAAAGAAGGAAGTCTCAGGCGATGCTTAAAGTTCGCCAAGTCAAAACACTACAATGGTGTTTTATTTGTTTAGAACTTTTTGACTTGTTAAAATTTTTTTCTGAAGAAACATTTGTAATCACACATTTGTTTGCTTCGATGGCGGCTTCGTGAGATGCGAAAATTCCTTTGGTTGGTATTTTGTTATAATAGTTTGTTGAAAAATGTTTGTAATTGTATAATATATTGTATATATATATGTTGTTGTATTGTTGCAGTAATTATGAGGCATCTGGTTCCGGGGAAACGCGGCGTAGTCAGGGCACTATAAATAATAATAACGGCGCTGCGCGGCTCTCATTGGGGGATTTTTACATTTGGGAAACCAGATGTTGGGGATGGAGATGAAAAGAATTTATTTGGCAGTATATAATGCATATATGTGAAGTGAGATTGTCCATTATGGAAATAGAGACTCAAAAGGTTTTCATTTCAGGGAGACTGACCCTGAAAATCGCCAGAAAAGTATGCAATTTATAGCTTCAAACTAGAAAGGGGCATTACCAGCTCCATATGTGATGTTAGAGTCAAAAGATTGGTCTGCTGAGAATATTTGTTTTGAAATTTAAGTATATAAATATTTTAAATTGCATATTAAAAGTGAGAGTGGGCATAAAGTAACCAATGAAGTATTAATGTTGGCTAGTTATTGGAAGTAAAATTGTGTATGCACAGAGTTTAAATTTAAATTGAATATTAAAAATTTAATTCTAAGATGAGTATGAAAATTAAAGTCAAGATAAATATTTGGAAATTATAAAAGTTAAAATTTAAGATTAAAATTGCAATGAAAATTAAAAGTCAAGATAAATATTGGAAATCATAAAAGTTAAAATGAGGTTGGAATTAAAATTTAGGCAAAACTCAGAAAGCAGAAGAGATTTAGAAATGCAGTTTAGACGCATGTTTATTCAGGGCATTGAGAGCCCTTAAAATGGAATACGTTTTCTTAATGGAGGGGGTTGTGACATCTATCAATGCTTTACTTGCTAACATAACTCTATAGACTATTTGATACGTTGTGGCAAAACTTTTCAACCCAATACCAGAGGTAAAAACTAAAGATATTATGCAAGCCTAGGATATACTATAAAAAAGGATACAAAGCTTTGATGATAATATATAGCGCGACAAATAAATGAAGTAGTCGCGGGTGTTCTGATCGATAGCGTGACCAAAGCAGGTGTGAAATCTTTTGAATCAAGGTTAAGCAGTCCGATGTTTTGGAAAGAGAATGAAGCCTAAGATAAAGAGAGTTGGAATCATCATATAAAAAGGTATAGGTATATAGTTTCTTCATTGGAAGGAGATCTGCAGGTATGTGATATAAAGTAATTAGATGAATAGGATTAGTAATAGTAATTCGGGATAAAGGATCACAGTTGCGTGATCGACTTTAAAATACACGGTTTTGAATTTGGGTGTGCTCTCACTTTAATTAAAATTAATCAAATTAGAATTTAAATGATATAAGTTATTCTTAATAAAAGTTGGCAAACTATATGTCTCATCATTTTTGATAATCCACCTCTAGCTTACACTTGAACCGGCACGACATGGTCATCACCAGGATGGCTATGTCACCAACCACCTGAAAATCTGCAACATCAAATTGCGGTACGGGAAATACACTTAAGATTTAGGGATCGACTTACGAAAACCAATTATGAAACAGTTGAGAAACAGATATCTCTACTAATTTAAAATAATTAAACGTTGTTTGATGTTTGTATTAGTATTATTACATTATCCTATGTTTGTATACATGAAAACAATAATGAAAGCAATAAATAATATATCAGTCTGTTTTAAAATTTTCCACTCCAAGCAAATGAAACGCCAATGGATCCAAATCTAATATAAAATATATATTTTTATCTGCGGCCCACGAGGATTACATGATTCTTCAGAAATGGCCTGCAGGTGTTTGGGTTAGCCACCTGTTCAAGGCTGTGTGAGAATCGAAATGTGAAGTGAAGATACTGCCGAAACAATTAGTATAATTTAATAAGAGTTTGAATTTCAAAGGAAAAGAAGCCTCTACTTACTACCTACAAAATGAGAAACAAATGTTTAAACTAGTTTGGCAGTATGTGAAAACAGACTTTTGACAATAAAAAGCAGATTTTATTCTCAGATGAATCCGGTAACAGATGGCAACAGGTAGACCCTGCAGAACTAATGAAATTTAAACACTGGCTGTGGTGGGTGTGGCAAGCATCCATTTTACAGATGATCTAGGAGTGTTTTTTAAATACTATAGGGTTAGGTGTACTGGAATTTCTTTAAAATTTTGTGAATGTCCCTGGTATAAAAACATTCTGCTACAGAGGAAACTTTACTATTATTTGGCACTTGACACTTGTTGAGCCAAAGTAATGAGTATTACTTGGCGAGCAATGTTGCATATAGTTATATACATTACATATTTTGTTTTAACCTTATCTTTATATTAATTTTTTCTTATCCGTAGGCAAAAGAGTAGCAACAAAACCGTAATAGTATGCTGTAAGGAGGGGCTCGGTGATAAACTGGAGATAAATTCAATGAGAACCTATAGAGCGAATAGTATAGTTTGGTATTATAAGAATGCTGCCAGACATATTCAAAAATTTTGTTAAATGACCGAATTTGTTGAGCTACCTTCATCAAGGCCAGAATTAGGAACCGGCATTAAAGCATAAGAACTAGTTGATGTTGCACCAATTCCCTAACTTATTTTGAGGGGCTTACTATATTGCATTATATTTGAGGTGTATATGGTTTCTCATAAGCATTCATAAATTAAGGATAATTAAAAGTAAGTGAATAGTGAACTCTAAAATGAATATCTCACCCATAAAATGACTACACACAATCATATACAAATTACAGGAAGCCATCAGATGACACCGATAATGATCACGGCGAAGCGCATAGTGCGGTAACTTCTCAAACTTATGCTAGCGCCCACAAAGTATTTCACAATTTTTATCGCGCCCCCTTATACATTAATAAATTACTGAATACACAATAACCAACACACTTTGACGCTAAAACTACACAATACACAGATCATAATTATAAACCGTACGGGTAATAACATAAGTAATGAAATTTGTATATATATTTACTTTTAAGCAAAAAAAAAAAATTAAAGTAATACACGATAATTTATTCATGTTATTTTTCGCTCTCTAAATTTTTTTAAATTGGAACATATATGCAAAGTACGGTGGCTGCTTAGAGACAAAGAATATAGATAATAAACTAAATATAAGAAAAAAAGAACTCAGAGGGTCAAATCTCTCTAAAAAACTGAAAAACTTTACAGCGCAGGAACAAGCCCATGGGAGATAGCAATACCCATTAAACACTTGATTTGCTTAGTTCAGTATTATACAAGATAGAAGCAAGCATGTCAATTTTTTATATGTATTTACTCTTAAGTAATATATAATAACATATATATATATATATATATATATATATATATCCTCTATACCTTTGTACGCTTTAAGTGACAGGTTGTATATATAATTATGTGTTATTTTCTTTCTCTAATTTTTAAGTTGAAACAGATTAAGAAATAATATTTGGTGAAGTTTTATTTCCTTCAAAGATCCATTTCTAAAAGTACAAATAATGAAGGCTATAAAAAATGGCTAATCGCCATTTATATTTTATCATAAACATAATTCTGTCCGTTCTGCTGAGCGTTCGTAATGAGTAGGCAACCTAATAACAGACATCGCACAAAACATGTAAAATGCTGTACCTCATTACAATTCCTGAATCGTCTTGGCTCAGTCGGTGCTTCACCGAATCTATAAGCGGAATGTCATTTCTTGTTGTTGGTGAAATTTCATGACTTTGCATTGGCCATCTCTTGTTGCGACGGTGGATTAAAACAAAATCAGCGAATATCTTTGCGTCTGGCGACTGTTCGACGATAATAAAGCATCAAGTGATGCAAGACGAGGGCAAATTGATGGTAAGTTTTGAATGGGTTGGGGATCCATTTAAAATAGCTAGAAGAACGCAAACTGCCGAAGAAGTCGCTACTTGGGCTGCAACCATTGGCTTTAAAGAGGCAATTTTAAGTAAAATAAATGCTTTGAATTTGATAGAGAGGTGGATGCTTTGTGAATTTTCTGCACACGAAAACAAAAGCATTTAAGTATACTAATACACATTTTAACATCATGCAGCACACAATGAATCCGGATTTTCTGCGGTGGCTGCTTTGAAGACAAAATATAGATCTGAGCTAAATATCAAAAATAACTACAAAGGTGTCAACTTCTAATTTTTAAGCCTTCCTTTTGAAAAAAAGCTTGCTCTACCATCAGCCCATGAAATCACAGATAATTTATTAAACTTTGGAACATGATAATATAATATTCTTCTTGATATAATATAGCTTAATTGTAAGGAGGGAAAACCAAGTGCATGACAAATGTATACAAAAATGCAAATGATTTATTGGAATGAATACTCATAATATTACTATAAACGGTTTTTTGAATGAACTGTAATTTTAAGCTACTCCATGAAATTAGCATTTAGAATAAATGTTAAGTAATAAAAAAGAATATAGAATTTCTAATAGATAACAGTTGTGTTATTTTTTAATATTTAAAGCTTAGAAAGCCCGGGATCAGGGTATTATAGATACTAAGGTGTGGTCGCGGGAGTGGCTTACCCCAGGCTAGCACTTTATTGTTCAATATACAAGATAAAAATCACAATTTCAGTGAATAATTTGCTTCAGAGAAAACCTATTTGAGGATACTTTCTATTTATTAACATAATTTTGATATCAATAAACTAGAACTAAATTGTTCCAAATGTGTGAGCCTTAATAAAGGACACAAAATCACAGACACTTTTGCTAACATTACAGGGCAATTTGTACAAACAAAACTGTCATTTATTCCACGTTAATTTGTAACTTTAATGTGCTTTGGTGATCGACAAATATCTACAGAACTTTCTTGCTTGTGTCTTTTTGACAGGGGTGAAGTGCATTTTGCGGTACACTTATGGCTGCATATTTTTGATAGGGGTTTGTAAACACTTAGCTATTTGAAAATTTTTCGCCGTTTCATGTTTATTCCTTTTCTCCAAATTTACTTTCCGCTAACATGATTAATATGCATTATTTCTAGCAAATGTTTTCCTTGTTTGATCAACTTCAATTTCCTTAAGAGGTCTGGAATTATACATTCTTTGCTCATTTACATTTACTTAAGCCATAATCAGTCATTACAACTATACGTGAATGTACTAAGTTATTCATGAGGAGAAAAATGCAGCATGTTTCCGAAATATTTTTGAAAATAGTGGTTGGCGGGAATTCAGATTCTGAAATAAATTACCTTCCCAAGATTCTAAAAACGTTTACCACTCTAAAAAGGAGATATGTTATCAATTCGCTTTTAAAACTCCATTAAAGACCTGTCATCTGACCAGGATTCTCTGTCAAGGTCGTAGTAACAGGCAAACTAGTTTTCACACACACACACTTTAGAATTAACGTTTTTAATATTATGAACAGTATACTCATAAAAATAAATCTTGGTCAGGTAATCCTTCAAAAGTTACTCAATATGCTTTATCTATGTATCATAAACTCCTTTTATTTGTGAAAAAACACCTTAAATTATATAATTTACAGCCCTAAAAAAAGGGATGCAGGTAACCATACCAGTAAGTTTGCAGAAAGCCAGCAAAAAGTAAATATTTTTAGATTAAAGAAACATGAAAAATCTCATCGCGTAGGATTACAGTAAAGCAAACAAAATATTTTTTTAATTTAGTTATAGGATCAAAGATAGCTAATGAGGGGTTCAAAGTAGAATCTTTTTATTTTTGATGACCTTTTTTCACCAGATGACATATATACTAAATCATATCAATGTAAATCTGTATTTTTTATTTATATCAGAAGAGTATTTTGTTTTATCATTCCAGTAAATTAATTTTAACCTTTTATTTTTCGATATGCTCGCGCCCCCCTTGAGGGTTATCCACGCCCAAGAGTGCGCCCTAGTTAGAGAAACACTTGCTAGTGTAAGGTGGATATGCTAATTAATACAGGCAAAAGAAATAAAATAGTTCATAAGCGTTTTTATAAACCTTTCAGTACAATAACCGCATAAGTTATGATACAAGGACGCACATTTGGATGATTTTTACGCGGTAAATTTATCACGTAAAAATCATCCAAATCGTCTAACTCGCATCAACTGGAACATCGAGGGAACTTGTAATCACTCAGGTGTCATCTCCAAGCTTTGGCAACGATTCCAAGATGATGGTAACGTGAGTAAATGTTACAGCACAGGTCGCCCCGAGTTACAACGCCGAATGAGGACCGGTATTGGCAATTACTGCCCAAAAAAAACAGACGGACACAGCATCATAGTAAAACAGTCCTTCAGTCAGAGGATATATCGCCCGTATCGACTGGTCAGAATTCTTACGGGACATTCTTGAATTCAGTAGAGCATGTATGGGACATGCTTGACCGACAAGTTGCAGCCCGTCAACCACCTCCTACATGTCTACTGGAACTTCGGAGCATTGCTTGTTGAGTGGTATAATATTCCCAAGAGCAGATCGATAATTTGATACTCGACCTGTCTAGGCGTTGTACGGACTGTATTGCATCGTCTGGGAGTCATACTGTGTATTGCATCATACCAAGTATGTAATATTGGTTTTTGAAAACAGTTTTTGTTTCTTTTATTTTCTTTGTTTCTTTTTTTTTGTAATTTGCTTCAGGTTGCAAAAATTGCAATTTTTATTAATGATATGAAACACATAGCATCTTTTTTGCACTTTACATTTTGTTTAATAAAAAGACTTTACAGAAAAGTCACATTTGTTTTGCTTCTGACTCTTTCTTTGCCTGAACTTGCATTATCTTTAATTTATGGACATGAGTGTATTTATAATAAAACAATATTCGCTTTAAAAAGTTTTTCTTTATAAAAAGCAAAGAATACGTTTTTGTAATTGTTTTCTGAGTAAAAACACTAAATGCAGCATGTGATAATGCAGTCTTTTTTTTTCTTGCCACCCCTGTATTTCAATAAGAATTTGAATATTTATTTTACTATAAATTAGAATAATGATCACATCCATTGAATCAAATATAAATTGTTCAATTGTCTTGGTAGTACATATATTTACATAATATTTTCCTTAAATTTGTAAAAAATCATTAGAAAGGGAAAGAATAATTTTGAATGACAATACGATATTAATTCTAACATTTTTATAACGCTCTTTTAACTTACAAAACACTCAAAAAAATTTTTTAAATTGTTGTATTATCGCACATTCATATATAATTAATCTCATAGAACAAAACATAAATTTCCGTTATTAAATCAGGTATTTACCACAAAATATAGTAGATAATAGAAATGTTCCTATGTGTCTAAATTTTCGAATGAACCAATTAGAAAAAGAAGTGGCCTTCCATCAAATAAACAAATAAATTATTCGAAAATGGAAAACGTGACAATGGAAAGACAAATATTCTATAGACTTATGT
>BMAV01018465.1:0-13630 GCA_019973955.1 Trichonephila inaurata madagascariensis
GAAATTCATGGAACCCGTACTGCCATCTGTAGACAGTAAAACTAACTAAATTTCGAGAGTAGGATTCGTTTGTTACATAATGCAGAAAAATGAATCTGGACGAGTCCAGCTCGTCAGCGCGCTTTGGGGAAAAGTTTCACAACGCGAGTAGTACTCGTTTCTACCCATTTTGGTCGAAATCTTGCGGACGAGCTGAACTCGTTTGTGCGCATTCAGAAGCACGACTCGATTGCGAGCTGAGCTCGTTCATAACCATCAAAGGGTTAATAATACTTTTGAATTTATACTGAAGGGAGAATTTTTAAATATATTGTTTATTCTTTTCGAAAACATGCAACGTAAAAGTATCACTATGAATATTTTGAAAATTGTTGTTTTTTGTTACGATATCTGGTCTCTAGTCAAATATTTTGAGAATTTCTCAAAAAACTCACTTCAGTATATATAGTTTCATATCCATAAGATGAAGGCGAAATTGCAGGTACATTCATACAGTAGATTCTGAGAAAAAAGTACACGCAGTTTAAAAAACATCATTTTGAGAAAAATTTGTTTTTAATATAAATTGTCCTTTCAATTATTCATTATTTATTCTTTAATATGAATTACAACCGGTATTTACCCCATTTTCTTAAACATTAGCTTCTTCTCTATTTCTTTTAAGGCTTTTTCCTTTCCTAGTTGACTTAAAATGGCCAGAAAATACATACATAGCATTTTCCAGTTTTTATCTATCGAGGTATTTTGTATCATTTACTTCCTTTTCCTCAAATTATGCATCAATCTTTGAAGAATTTTCAACTTTGATGCATTACCCTTATGAAAGTTGACCATAAAGCATAATAAATATTATGTAAAAATGTATCAATATGTAAAATTATGAATTTGGGAATAAATGAGTATACAACATTTCGAAAAGTTTCATTAGGGTTATGTATGTTCACATGCAAACACAATTTCTTAAAGTATCATAATTTAAAAGTTTCTCTAAATATTAGACATATGATTTCTAAAACAGCCAAAGGAAAACTGTTTTTATGTTTTTAAACATGAAATGTATGTAAAAAGCTTCTTTCAACGACGAAGGGCATTGCATATCAAGTAAGTTTTTGTACCTTTTATTAAGAAACTTTTAAATACTAAACCTCAAAAACTTGTCTACAATAAATATACATTTATTTTTATACTGTAGTGAAATTTTAAAAATACAGTGTTTTGCTTCTTAAAAAAATGATTTTTAATAAAAATTGTCATTTTTTGTCACGACATGCGCTCTTTAGCTAAATGTTTTAGCAATAATTCAAAAACCTCGCTTCGGTAGGCATAATTGTACATTTAGAATATATCATATAAATTTGCAGTATGTTCATAGAATAGATTTAGATAAAAGAACAAACACAATTTTAAAAATATACTTTTTAGGAAACAGTAATAATTTTTTATGCAATCTCTTACCTCTTTAAAAATCCTTCATTAAAATCTGATTTTTCCATATATCTTTTTTAAATATTATCTTTTTCCATTCTTTTTAATTTTTTTTCTTTCCTCTTACTTTTGGATTGTGCAGAAAATTCATTTTTTGCTTTCATTAAATTTTCTGTATCAATACATTTCATGGAATTTACTGCTTATTCCCCAAGTTCTACTCCAAATTTTTGAAACATTTTTTTTTCTTAATTTTGATATATTTTCCTCATTAAAAGAACAATCCACATCATAAACATCAAATGAAAACGTTTCAATCATTACAAATGTTGATTTGGGGACACGTGATCATACCACATCATGAGCACTCTCGTTTCGGTTTTCGGTTTTCCTAAGCAAACCATTTTTCAGTAGATCAGGATCGGAAAGATCTCTAATTATTGGATGATTTTCTTCTATTATAATTACAGGAAGAAATCTTCCCTGAAGATTCAACTCTTTTACATCCATACTAAAAGGAATTTTTACCGATATGGTAATAACGTAAAGAAATCATGAACTAAAGAAAGGAAAATTCCCAAATTGGATGTGAGTTTTCTTTTTTGAAGAAAAAACACATGAAATATTAGTCCCATAATGAGTTTAAATATACTTGTATTTATTTAAAAAAATTAAGTGTGCTGCAAAATGTGGGACACTGGCATGGACTTCCAAGTTTTCAAAAATAACTCTGTCCTGACTATTACATTTGTTTTAAAGTGCTGTGCTTGTACAAATACGAAGAATTTTCTTCTGATTTTTATGAAGGGAGACACTTCATTTCGTGAAACAAATACAAGTATATTTAAACTAATTATATCACTAACAATATATATGTTTTTTCTTCAAAGAAGAAAACTGAAATTCAAGTTGGGAATTTTCCTTACCTTTGTTCATGATTTCTTTACACTATTATTGTTCAATTAGCATTAGTACTCAAATACTTAAGACCTAATATTCTACGAAATACTTGTAAACTTCACTCCAAAAACAAATAAACAAAACCTAACAGTTATACTTGCAATTACTCTATTGTTAATTGCGTATGAATAAATAAAACCATCTGAGGCTTTTAAAATGCTTCCCATGTTTAAAAAACGGATGTTTACTTTTTATCTATCAAAGTGGGCGTGGCCCGTCAGCTGATTATTTTTTAAAAGTCATTTTGACATACTTCTAATTTCTAAAATAGCAAATGTGTTATGTCACTAGAAAGATCATGAATTGGAGATTTCAGAAATATCAAAAACCCAAAATCAATTTTTTGAAGATGTTTAGGCTACTGACACTTCTTAAAAATTGTTATAAGTTTATAAGAAAAACAAAATCTCGTTGGCTTCGTGAGTTCTTTTATTTTCTTTTTCGAGCAATTTTGTTTTACATACAAAAAGCATAAATTATTAATTTTTATGTATGCATTTGAACAATTCATGTGTTTTTCGTATTTCGTGTAAACTATTTTACATTACTTTTAAGGAAATATAAGAAACAGAGTATTTTTAAGCGCAGTGGAACAATTCTTTGAATAACACTTAGGAAGTTCTTTGATTTTAGCAATCATTTTATTTCTAAATTTGCCCTTCATTTAACACTAAAATAAATTTTTTGTATTTGTTAATTGAGAATAAAGTATTGAGAAAATACCAATTAAAAACAGCTTCTGAGTCATTCCACGTGCTGTATGTGTAGTAAAGAAGAAAATGAAAAGATTATCTGTCTTGAAACCTAATTAACGAATTATTTCACTTTATAATATATTAATGCGGGAACACTTTTCTTCCAAATTTCCCCAAAAAGTTTAGAAAGTATTTATTTTTAATCGTTTCAAATAGCGTGCAAATTAAAAATAGCTTTAACCAGGCAAAAATTCTTCACGAAATTTAGATGTCTGACACTTTACTAAGAAATAAAATAAAACAATTGTTACAGAAACAATAATAACAGATTAATATAGAGAAATTCCTGAAATTTGGTTCCCAAAAGGTTTTAGGAAAATATTTGAATTTTACACATAGTGTGATTCCGGATATCATATGATTGCCTTAAGGTATCCGACTACGTTCGGAACCGTGATTTTGCAAAAAAAGGAATAAATGGATAATATTTCTGATATTTAGTGTTACTTATATTAGAAATTGTACATAAAGTTGTTTTAAGAACATTATTATAATAAAAAATTATTTAAGTATAATATTTTGACAAAAAATGATTCAAAATATTCTCCTTTTGTGAAAAATGTTTCTATTATAATAACATTTTGCCTGTATATAACTCAGTCCTCTGTACAGAGGCTCAACTAGAATTTTTGAAATATACAACTTAGAAGTGGGTTTATCCATGTTTTACGACAACAGAGAGGAGAAATTTTAAGAAAAAAACGCCGATAGTTATTTCAATTGGTTGTAACTCTGAAAATAATGTGAATTTTTCAAAAATCATAGTTGAGCCTCTGTACAGAGGTCTGAACTATATACAGGCAAAATATTATTATAATAGAAGCATTTTTCACAAAAGGAGAAAATTTTGAAAAAAGGTTATTCTAAGTTAATTTTTTGCCAAAATATTTCATTTAAATAATTTATTTTTATCAAAATGTCCTTAAAACAATTTTATACATGTATTCTAATCTAAATGACATTAAATATTATGAAAGTTATCCATTTATGCGCTTTTTTAAAATCATGGTTCCGAACGTAGTCAGATACCTTAATATATGCCAGCAATCTTACAGTAGGTCGATTGTATCTTCCCTCCTTCAAAATACAATGCTGATATAGACTCAATTACCAGCGGATGAAAAGTTTTCAATGCGATGGTTGAAATACTAAAGGCAAAAAGCAAGAATCTTAAGTGGGACAAAGTGTGTAGTATATATATATATATTTATCAGGTTTTTCAAAACAAAAACGATGTACACAGTGAAACACCGTTCGAGAAAACCATGACTCATAAAAAATAGATCAAATAGTAAAATTAAGAAAATGGTTTTTCCACGAAGAAAATGAATTAAATGGAAGAAAGTAAACGCCGAAAATCCAAACATTGTATACTGACTCAAAAAGGTCCATTATTGTCTTTTGGTGAACTTTCAGGTGGCTATAGAAAAATGCCTTGTCGGCACCGGAATTGAGGGGAAAATTCAAACAGTGTGTGTGTGTGTATTTTGAAAAGAACGAATGTTGCAGCTCTCTATTGGCTTGTTATTAAACTGAACATGAGAACCAACGAAAATTTATGGGAAATCCTTTCAAGGAAAATTTCTGACAATAGAAAGTAGTATTTCTCTTGATATGATTTAAAGAAAGGCATTGAACTGTTATATACAAAATAAATGTATAAACATTGCAAATAAAGGGGAAGTCCACGAGATTGTTAAACATATAGTATGTTTCCATATATTTTTGTTACAGTGAAATGTATTCCAAATTAATGAGACATGCACTTTTGTATACAGGAATTATATGTACTTTGTTTTGCTGTATTTAAATTTGTTATCTGTATTGTGAAAAAAGGTCATAGTCATGTCTTTCTATTTTTAACTTTTTAAGTGCCATGTCCGAAATTATCTTGGTCAATCTTGGAAAATTTCAGGTCAGTATTGAACGGGGTAATTTTTAGTGCATTTTATGGTTGTATACGAATATATATGAGAATTTTATTTAAGCGTCCTCTCTTTGTGAAACTCGAATCTATAACGGGAAAAGTTAATTTTAGTTCAATTCTATAGATTATTACTGACACTTCCATGATCAACCTCAAAAATAAAAAAAAAGATGATATACTCAAGCCAAAGACTATTTTTGATTACAATCTAACTTTAGGTGGTGTAGATCGCTGTGATCTGGAAATATCCTTCCAACCGACATTTCGAAAACGCTAGAAAAAATGTTATAAAAATATATTTTTACAATTACTAGACAAGGTAATCTAGAACTCATTTTTGCTTTATAAAAATATAGTTAGGAAACGTATTAGATTTTTAGAATTTAGAGTTCAAGTTGTAGAAGAGCTTTTTTAATTAATATGATGACGCAGCTTTTGAACAAAAGAATCCTGGCAAACCATCAACAGTAGATAACCCAGCCCGACTTAATGAGCGACATTTTATATCCCATATTCCTCCTACTCCTGCAAAACGTGAGCCATCAAGACTGTACGAAATTTATTGTTCAAAAAAGGATGCAAATGGAAAAAAGATAAGGAAAGTAACATGATTCTGATGTAATGATTGCGGATTTGGTTTGTGTTTGGAAATGTGTGTGTTTCCAGTTATATTACACAACAATGAATTACTGAACTACTAATACGTAATGACTTTTATTGTTTATTTATTTAGAAAATAATGCTCTACTAGAAATGAAATTACCTCTGCCACGCTGTGTGGCAATCACCTCTGGGGAATACGCAGTTGCGACAAAACCTTAAAAACTTTTATGCACATAATACAAAATATCAATTTTTAACTACTAAGTATATTTTTTTTGTGATAAACACTTATTTTTGCTATATGAATATTAATGTATCCAAACCATCAAAATAACTTGTCGGTCAAAAGGTTAAACATACCGTCTTTTTTCAAAATTTTAGGAAGGAACTCTATATTAATGCGTAAGTAAATATTCCTAATGTAAGTTATCTCTCATTATATTAATTTCAATACAAGATTTCATTATATGTAATTTAAAAAGTTCATTTCTTTTCTGTAATTTCATAAACTATTCGAATTGCAATCGAAATATTTTTTTGGTTCATGAAGTGAGACTCTATTACTGATGCGGATATAATACATAGAACATGCACGTAAAGAGTAAGAAATGCATTCTTTACCACAAAATGCTATATTTTTCTCCCCACAAAAACGAACATAAAGAAAATTTCCTTATACGACAAACACATAAAAATTTATTGCTCAGAATTTATTCTAACTTCTTTGTAACTCGAAAAATTCTAAAACATAAAAGGAAATCTTTACATTTTCAATAAAAAAGTGAAGTTCTTATCTCAAAAACTGTTAACTAAGTAATTGTTAAAATAACTTTTTAAAAATTGTGATATATATCATTTCGAGCACTTCTAATCTCAACTCGAAAGCAGACAGAAAAATTTCAAAAATTCAATTTTAGAAAGACATAGTTACACTATAACATTTTTGTTTTTTTTAACAAATAAAACATTTTGTTTTAGTCTAAAATAATCTTACTTATCATTTGAAGGCCTTGGGTTAACAACTGGAACTTTTTAAAATGCTGGTCTAATGACTGATTTTACTGATAACAACTATTAAAATTTATCTACATCTTTTAGGTACTTTGTTGCACGTTTTAACATTCATTTTTCAATTCCTATACTATTAGCTCACAATCTCTGTATATTTATTTATTTATCTTGGTGGAATTTTCAATCGTTAATAAAATACATGTTAAGGCGCTCAATTGAGCAAAAAAAATTTATACAGGATTGTTTTGGATGACAATACAATAATATAATAATAATTAATAATAATTAATTGATTAAAACTAATTATTTAAAGAATTACAAATACAGCCACGTTGGCATCATTTTTGGCGACTTAGCGACCCTTTTGGCGACTTGTGTCAAAATTTGAAAAGGTTTTTTTTTCTCACGTTTAAAAGCATTCAGTTGAAACTGAAATTTTATATACATGATTGTTTTGGAAGACAATACGATTCGTTAATGATAGTTAATAAAAATTAATGACTACTTAATGTTTTGATTCTATCATATGTATATACATATTTATATTAATTGTAACTATTTAATAAAAAGTAGCTAAAATAATATTTTTTCTTTGTTGATCTAGTAGGAATTGACTTAAAATGTTTTTTTTATATTACTTGTTAAAGAGTAGCACAGGTTTGTCAGTGTTTCGTGGAAGAAAACATTTTGGCCTGTTCTATTGCGATAACAAAGGCAGGAGATATAAATCAGTTCATTTTTAAACATTTATATATATATATATATATATATATATACAGGTATTTTTTTAAAAAAACATAACCTTGTGAGGAATAAAATAGCGTTACTCAAATAAAAATTAATAATTTCATTCGGAGAACATTATAAATTCATGCGAAAACATCTATTTAGAGATTTCTAAAAATGATTTCCCCTTTTTGTAAAAGAAATTTATTTGTTGATTTCTGATGCTTTTACTAGACTGAAAACTTCTTTTTCAAACAATTAATAAAAATCTTTTATAATTCCAAAATCTCGCAATGACCAAATTTGGTACCTGTATATAAATCAAGGGTCAGAAACCGTGTTTTGTTACTAATAAAGTAATAAAAGTCTTCGAGACACATATACATACAAAGAAGAATAGAATTATTAATTTACTCTTCTAATAACAGTTTTCTAACAATAACAAATTAAGACTATTTTTATTTTTTCAAATGTAAAAATTTAAACATAAGATAAGCAAATGTTTTGCAAATTTACATTTAAATCTACAAAGAAACTATATCAACAATATATGTAATAGCATTTAAAATATGAAACTTTAATATGTTTATAATTATTAAGAAATCAAAATGTTAATGTAATATATTTACACTGTAATAATAAATAACAGGATCCAGTAGCGCACACAGGAATTTTTCAAGGGAGGAGGGGGGTCCGGGGTTGAAAGTTCACCATTCTTGTATCAGTCTTCTTTTGATTTTGTCAATTTTCGGGAACAAAACACAATGAAAAACTAATTATTGAATAAATAATTAGCATTAATTAATAAAATTAATCATTAATAACAGATATTTAATTAAATTTTACGTACTATATGTCAATATAGTCAATATAGTTACGTACTATATGTAATTATAGTCAATCGGGAAAAAAATCAAGGGTTTTGGGAAGGAGGTCCGGACCCTCAGGAACCCCCCCCCTTGTGTGCTCCACTCTGACAGGACCTCTTCATAAATAAACAATACCTTTTAATTATAAGAGTACAGCCAAAGCTGATCAGCCCAAAATTCAGTACAGAACACAACATAAGTAATCAACAGGATATTTGTAAATGACGTAAAATGAGTTAAATAATTGATGATCTCAAGAAGTGTGTCTGTCTTGACAAAGATAAGTACATCTAAAATACGGAAAACGCATCAGAGCTAACATAATTCTTCATTTGTCTTAATTGTCACAGAAATCATTTAATTCCTAATATAAATGGATAAAGTAATTTTCAATGAAGATCAAAAGTCCGTAATTATATGTTAATGTTTAGTGCATCTTCTCCATTTGTTTCAAAAATAAATCCTAGTTAAGAACAGTTTTTCACGTGCAAGAATGCTCGAATATTGGTATCATATTTTGTTACTAACAAAAGATTATATCAACATTAGAACAATTTTCTTAGTCTTAGTAAAAATGGCATATTTTACGAAACTGTTTATTTCTATTGAATAATTCAACCAGTTCCTTTACTAAAAAAGTCCTTCTATTTTCTTCGAACAAAACTATCTCAACAAAAAGTCTTTGAAACTGAAAGAATTTCGATCTAACAATAACAATGAATTAGTAAAATGTTAATCATTTACAGAGATATATGATAAAGGGGAATATATGTGCTGCAAATATAATTTTTGTTAATACTGGACCATTTTTTTGAAAAGAAAATGATCCCAATCTATATATATATGTGGTATATTTTCAATTGAGACCACTCTCTAGAGGGTGCTGGAAGCGCAGCCATCAGCAAATTAACTAGAGGAGATAATTAGCGAGTGAGGACTCGACGCACAGGTCGGAGATCTATCTTTGCTGAAACAAACGGAGCAACCAGGAACTGGCTGTGTAGGGACCAGCCATCCGTTGTTCGAAGGGGAGTGACGAGTAGGCCACTCACGTTACCTGAACTCTGTGTGTGACTCTGTATGGGAAGAACAGTATTATCATCGCAAACTGTTATGTAAGAACTGTACTAGGATTTCAAGAAGTGAGAACTAATGTTAAGAGCCAGAAGTCTGCATAAACATTAATCGTCATTTTTCTATGTGTTCTTGTAGTAGTGAGTGGTTAGTTAGTTTTAATGAAAGCCAGTGTCATCATTAAAATACCCCTAGAACGGTGCCATAACCCTATATATCTATCTATCTATATATATATAGATAGATAGATAGGTCCTAAGTCCGAGGTTGCACTTGGATATTTTATATATTTTTATTTTATAAAATTTTTTTTAATTTTGTTTGAAAACGTTAGAATTTTGTCTTCTATATTCGCCATTGATATTCTGAAATGGGATTTTTATGTTATAGGATTCATTTAGTTTCGATTTTTTATTTTTTATTCCTGTGTTGTGATTGAATTATATATATTTATATATATATATATATTAATATAGTGCAAAAACAACTTCAAGTGTAAATAAAATAATCTTTATAATTTTAATTGGTCTTTATGCGTTGCAAAAATTTAAAAGATCAAAAGTTAAAATTTAAAAAGGCTTTCACTTAATATTACTGTTATCAATTGCGTTTAACATACATTACTAATAAATTTTTAAAAACGCTAATGATTGTCAATACATATCCTACTGATGATTGTCATACATACCTAATACTGAAATTACTCTTATTTTACAAAAAAAAAAAAATTAATAAAATTGTAATTTTTAAATTACGAATCTAAGATTTTAAAATATATTAAAATTAAAATTACTTAAGTTTAAAGATCATAAATTACTTCAGTTCATACATGAGATAATTTATGCATGTAAAGGGACTAAATTCCATATATAGATAAAGAGAGGGAGATTCCAAAACCAAGCATTTAAATTGCTCAATATAAATAACACAGTACAATGATTAGATAAATCCAAAAACATTGACAAATGATGTTTTATTAACCCATATGTCTCCAAACCTCTCTCTAAAATTTGATTTTGCCTAATTATCGTTGCTAAATCTTTCTAATAATTGACCTAAGCAACTACAATAGCTACATAGTTTCCTATCAGCTACTAACCTCATAATGAGCACTTTAACGAGCTCATTATACGAACAAATAACGGGCATGAAAATCTAAATTATGCAAAATTTCTACGACAATCTATCAGAGAAATTTGCTTAATATCTATGTGATATATTTTTTCTTTTAATTATATTTAATATCCAGTATTAATCATTTGCCCCTGCAGCAGACTTTTACAACAGGGGTTCTTAACTTTGTGTCCCTTCAGGGCACATCCAACAAACAGGAAATTGCTGGTGGGCGCAGTTTTAAAAAAAAGTATAACTATTCTTAATATTTCTTTATTTTATTGCAATCGTAAGTATCATGAACAGTATCCTACACAAAAAAGGTAACGAAAAATTCAAAATAGTTACATTTAATGCAATTTTTTTGGCATTGCATATTATCCACTAATTTTTCAAAGTCAGACGCATAATCTGTAGTTTTTTCCCAATATCTGTTGATACATTCGTTGCATTCTGATCGAGGAACTCATTTTAGGGTCTGAGAAACCTAAAATAAAAATTAAACAATTTTAAAAGCTAAATCGCTGAAAAAATTCTCAATGTTCAACAGATTTTTTTTTTTTTTAAACCAATTATAAAATCCCCGTGCACCACAAAGTATCACACGGGGCTTACAGAAGTAAGTAATAAATACACATTCAGGGGAAACAAAAAAAAATATTGAGGTTAAGAAGAAATACAAATATTTACAACAAATTCACAGAAACTTTTGAAAGCATTTCTGGTAGAAAGAAGTTGGTGAAAATTTGGAGGCCAATTTATATTAAGTCCCTTGAAAGCCAGTCTTAGGATCTTTCTTTCTCTAGCAAACTTGGAACACAGAAGGAGCACATGTTCTATATTTTCCTCCCTTCCAATATTACAATCACAGGAAGATGTCGGAACTAAATTAAATTTGTTCAAGTAGCTTTTGAAATTACCATGACCAGTGAGAAATTGGGTTATCTTGTAGTTAGTGTAAAAATGATGGCATGACAGTCTTTTATTAATAGTTGGAAAAAATTTCTTTGTTATGCTCCCTTTATTAGAAATGAGATAATCTTGGTTCCAAGACTTCACCATTCTTTCTTTCATGATCCTCTTGTAAAACGATTTAGGAATATTAACGTCAATGTCAATTTTGCGATTGGTTGCAGCCTTTGCAAGCCAATCGGCTCGCTCATTCCCAAGAACGCCCGTGTGTCCGCGAACAAATGCAAAATCTATTGAGATGTTTTTATCTTTTAGGCTTTTAAGTTGCTTTTTGGATCTCGACGATTATGTTATTAGATGAAGAAACACATTTAAGATAATCCAAGGAGGAAAAAGAGATCAGACAACAGATTTAACGCGGGGTTTTTAACGACAATAACAATTGATAAGACAAAACAGTGTTACCGGTACTAGTGGTAAATAAACATTGCTGCCAGTACAATAATTTTACGGCATATTTTATTTATCAAAGTATGAGGAATTTCGTGGCAACACAAAAAGTCTTGGTGGACCGCGGTTTGTGTGGCCACGGTTGATACAGTATATAACTGACAATCGCGGTTGCACAAAAGTAGCTTTGCGGGCACATTGACGGCTGTGGGCACGGGACTAAGAAACCCTGTTTTAGAACAATCGAGCTAATTTTACAGACCTAAAATCTTTTGTATTTCCAATTTCTTCAAACTCCTTCGGATTTAAATCCAATTCATTCTGCACAGTTATCGTTAATTTTATGCCATTTCTATATGAACATAACAATGCACATTAACACACATGATGTTCTTTCATAAAAAGTTATTCTGTTAAATTTATTTTTCTTCAAAAATTTGAACCATACAATTATTGCTCATACATAATTTGATTAGTGCTTCCACAGATATGGTTTATATTAAAATAGAGAACAATCGCAATTCTTACCTATGTTAAGCAGTAACTTTTTTACTTAGTTTCAAATTAGTTGCATGTACAGTCAGTAGTAAAAAAAGAATAGGACACATTTAATGAGTTTTCCAATTCTTATCACATCTGTATAAAATTAGTGTTGCACTTAAGGTATCCGACTACGTTCGGAGCCGTGATTTTAAAAAAGCGCATAAATGGATAACTTGCATGATATTAAGTGTCACTTAGATTAGAATACATGTATAAAGTTGTTTTAAGGACATTTTGACAAAAAAATTTATTTAAATACAATATTTAGGCTAAAAATTACCTTAGAATAACCTTTTTTCAAAATGTTCTCCTTTTGTGCAAAATGCTTTCATTATAATAATATTTTGCCTGTATATACCTCAGACCTCTGTACAGAGGCTCAATGATGATTTTTGAAAAATTCACATTATTTTCAGAGTTACAACCAATTGAAATTATTATTGGCGTTTTTTTCTTAAGATTTCTCCCCTCTGTTGTCGTAAAACATGGATAAACCCACTTCTAAGTTATGTATTACAAAAATTCTAGTTGAGCCTCTCTACAGAGGTCTAAGCTATATACAGGCAAAATATTATTATAATAGAAGCATTTTTCACAAAAGGAGAATATTTTGAAAATGGGTCATTCTATGTTCATTTTTCGTCAAAATATTGTACTTAAATAATTTTTTATTGTAATACTATTCTTTTAAAACAATTTTATATACATTTTCTAATCTAAGTGACCCTAAATATCATAAATATTATCCATTTATATGCTTTTGCAAAATCGAGGTTCCGAATGTAGTCGGATACCTTAAGGTAATAGAACACCTTCGAAGCAAACCTTTTGAATTAGCCAGAATCTTGACTTTAAATGCATTTTATGACCTTTTGGGTCTTCAAAATCAGAAAAACACTCAATAAAAGTTTTGTTAGTGTATATTTTTACTGTAAAATTGGCATTTTTTTTAAAATATAAGCACAAAATAAAACTTTAAGCAAAACATGATAACTGAAAAAGAAATCAATATACTGACATCTTATAAATTGAATAATTCTGAATACAACCTTATCTGGAAAATAGACTATTGTTTTGGTAATATCTCATTTTTGTGGCAAGCGATGATATTTTGAGTTTCGGAACATTGAAATTATTTTTAAAAGTCTTTGTAATTCTCATTTTACTGCTATATAAAGAGTAACTTATACTTAACATAAAATTTCAAGAATAGTCTATTCTTTTTATTTCCGTCAAATCCGGTGCATAACATTTAAGCTACA